>JASAND010002970.1:0-14434 GCA_030248195.1 Trissonchulus latispiculum
TTTTCCTACTTGTTATTATAAGAATATCGTGAATTCATGCTTTCGTTTCTATTTTGAATATCATTGTAGCATTTGAATTCATTCATAGGTCCTTAGTGATTGCATTAATACTGTTATATATAAACATATACGTTACGTATATACGTATATATATATATATACATGAAATGTTTTTGTCGTTTTTACTGCCCATTACAAGAGTGAGGTCACCTCCTCTATGTGTTAAAAAAGTGATTACCGAGATTTTTTATATAGCAAATATATAAACAATGTCATCCTAACAATGCACACAACAGCACTTACGTATTATATACCCTTAAATGTTAACAATATTTTGATATCCATTTTTGGTAATGGCCTGAAAATAGTGGTCGTTGAGGATTTTCAAGCCTAAAGATTGACACTGAAAATCCGGCTCCGGCTCCCGGCTCCGGCCGGAGTCAACCTGCCTCCGGCTCCGGGCTCCGGCCGGAGCGAAAATCCTTGCTCCGGCCGATCCCTAATGCTTTCCCTCTTGGCTTTCAGCTAGAGCGCAGAGTGGCATGCCGTATAATGCGTATGCACAGTATGTCTTAGCGACAAGATGTGTAAAGGACAATTTTGTAAAGAAAAGCTTTACGAGCTATTGATATGGAGGTCAAATATCGACAAATTATATTATGAGTTATAACATACGCCAATATGAGCCTCGTTGTAGGACAGGCTCATATGTTAAGCCGTTGCAACTTGTTTTCCTTAATTTACAACCTCAACGCCACTCATATGCATTTTACAGGCTAGTTTCCGTGTTTGTACAACCTGCCTGAGAGTATCATACAGTGTATTTTACATGCGACGAAGGAGCATTTTTGGTTCTTGTATTAATAGGTCAACTTATAATGCGTATATTTGCACGTAGGGCACGTGTATGCAATTGTCGTGAAAAACAAAATTTTTATCCCCCCCAAACGTTCTTTCGTCAAAAGCGCCCCCCCCCCCCCCCGAAAATTTTTTGTACCTACGCTACTGGTTTTTGGATGCCTAAATGTTTGCCAAGAATTGAAAAATTTGCAAAAATGTTTCGATTTTTACCTAAGTTGTAAATTTTGATAGCAGCGCACCAAATATATTCACTTTGGTTCATTGCTCCAAAAAATCTTCCCCCCATCCGAAACTTCTTCTTTCCTCTGGATCCGAGATGCTCCCTCCTCCGAAAAAATTCCCTAAACGTACCCTGGTCCTTAGTATACTGGGCTTATTCTGGGGAATGTTTCTGGATGGGGGTGAGGAGCAAGATATTATGGTGGGGTATTTTCTAAAAAATATGCTAACAATTGTGTTATTTTTATGCACACATTTTGTTGTACAAGAGTGCTTTTAGGACAAACAATGAACCGATTTAAAAAGGGTGTAATGTGAAAATTTGTGAAAATTGTCTTGTTGAGCAATTGTTTCAGGGCTAAATTTGGTTCCAAAAAGCAGGCCTCATACTCTTCCTACTTTTCCTTTTTTTTCCTACTTTTTCTTCATTCCTACTTTTTTCCTACTTTTTGCTGAAAATTCCTACTTTTCCTACTTTTTACGAGCTGATCAGAAAAGTTCCAAAAATGTCATTAACGTTACTTTAAATCACTAGATTTCAAAATTTTCGCGCCTTCGGCGCTATTACATATTAATTTCTACACCTACGTACTTTTGCAAAGGTGTGCTAGGCATGGGTGTGGCTGGGCAAAAAATCTGGGGGGGGGGGGGGTTCCGACGGAGGGTGAGGGAGTGGGGGACCCCCTAAATTTTCGATTTTATGCTATTTTTGGCCACTTTTTGGCCAAAAATCTGGGGGGGGGGGGGGTGGCAAAAAAACGAAAATCTGGGAGGGGGTCGCCAGTACCCCATTTTAGAGGGGGGGGTCCCCCCCACCCCCCCCCCCCTAACACACACCTATGGTGCTAGGCAATCACATTTTTGTATCAACGGATTCCTCCTGTTACATCTGCACCAATGATCTCTTCACGACTAACAGGACTCACCAGTCTACTTATATCAGAACTAATAAGTCCTTCTGATTTAGAATTAGCAGAAACACAAGTAGGGGCAAAATTATCGCATGCAGCTTCTGCAGAGTCAGGATCGCACTTTCCTCCAACCAGCTCATGGGGGATGGTAGCTGAGACGCCTAGAAAGGAAGATGGGAGAGAGGGCTCTTGTATAGTCAAAGCATGGACAGATCTTGACATCACATATTCACAGTATGTAACCATATCTTTGACGGTTTCCCGAACATCGCGAAGTATTTCTGATTCACCATCGGGAACATTCCAGATTCCAGTTAGCGGTTCGGAATGGATGACAGTCGGCGAATTCTGAGATGGGACTGTTGAAACCGGAGGAGATGCTGGACTGGACACTGGACTAACCAGGAACTTTCTTTTGGACGGTGAAACTATCTGGCGGACATCCAGGGACAATGGAGAGAGAAGGTGCTGAGAAGAAATTCCCGCCACGTCCACTGACGATATAGGAGCCGGAAGGACGAAGCTGGGTGAAGTAGCGGGGCTTGGACTAGGACTGACCTGGAATCTTCGACGACAACCACTGCTATTACCACCGGGCGAAGGTACTTGAATGGCCGGAGTTGGGAAGTCAGTAGTCGCAGTAGTTGTGCTGTGTAGACTGATGGTTGTCGGACGTTTCAGTGGCGAAGTGGCGCTCTCAGCATCGCCTGGAACCAGCGAGGCAGGACCACTGACTGCCTCCACCTCTTCCATGGCGACCTCTAGGATGGTATCGGGCTGATGCTGGGATGCCAGAGCTGAGAGACGCTCAGCATACTGCTCGATAGAATCCGTACAAGTCAGAGATAGTTCCCGCATAAATCTGGGACTGTCCAGATTAGAGCCTGAGCCAGTTTCGCTGGTTTTACTCCTATCAGCGGAAGTATCGTACACCTGCTCCTGGGAAACGTCAGCGACATAACTGCAAAGACTCTCAGACACGCTTTCTTCTTCAGCTTCGATAGCCCGAGAGCCTAGCATTTCTTCAGAGCTCAAATTAACGATGGGGACAGCCACTGATTCTACCAAGGGCAAGTGTTCAACGACAACTAAAGGTTGACCGGTATCAGGAGTCTCAACATCTGATGGGGAGGTCGGAGAGAAGTCTTCATCCTCCACAATAGTATCCGGAGTGTCTGGATCTGTAGAGCTTCGCTCAGAGCCAACGGAAGGAGGTGTGTCCGATTTAGTTTGTTGCGTCTGCAAAACTAACTGTTGAGAAGCAGCAGAGACGGCCGCTTCCTCCCTCAGTTTGGCGGAATACAGTTCACGATTTCGCATGCAAAAATCCTGGATCTCATTGAAAATCTGCTTGAACTGTTCTCCGTACTCGCGAATCTATAAGCAAACAACAATAATTGTAAGTAGTATATATTAAGACTAAGGGAAGGATAAAGAGTCAGCAGTATTGAAGCTGCCTTACACATTTGTTTACTAGTACAAAAAAGCAGGTAACATTCAGTGCCGAGAATTGTATCGCTAAAGCAACATTATAATACTCGCAAAGTCTGTCTGTAGCTATCTAATTTTGCTTTCACAAATCATTAGTATTCTAAAATATCTGAAACTGTTCTTTGGAAGTTTGTAACAATAGTTTATAATGGCAAACCAGGGGAATTGTACAATTTTGGTCAACAATTTCGCTAAGATTTGTTCAACTTAAGTTTAAATATTTCATGGAAATTTATTAAACAAAGCAAATAGGTACACTTGCGCAAGTACTATATAGCAAATTCTAATCTGTTTGTAATAACACATAGCTTAAAAATGACAACATTTGAAGGTGTGCAATGATAGACATAAGCCGTCTATGAAAACCACTGACCCTTCCTGCTTTTAAAACCTCTGATATCCCACTTCATTAATAACCCACCTCCAGTGATGTTAATTTTACTTTAAATGGTTTGCCTTAACATCTCTAGAATTACCCAGAATTACCTTGGAATTATTAGGAACAGTGCAGCTTTTGTCCAGATTTAGAGCTGTGATGTTGAGGTTCATTTTCATGGCTAGATGAATGGCTAAAAGACCCGCTAAACGAATTTCCGGATTATCACGAAGATCCACCCGAACCAGAACAGGATTGTCCGCAATACATTCCGCAATCGCAATGGCACCTATACATCATCAAAAATAGAATACTACTCAAGCAAAATTAAAGTTAAACGTTGGCTCACAAACACAACGCAAATAGAAAATTCTAGAATTTTCGTAAATACGCAGCATTCACTTTAAGATATTCAGCAAAATTAGGATAAACAAGAAAACTGAAATAGGAAACACTGGCTTACATCTAGGCCAAAATTTATTGGGGGGCTCCAAGAAGCCCCCCATCGATGGGGGGGGGTCACCGAAAATGGGGGAATATATATTTTTGACAAATTTTTAGGGTTTTTGTGTAAAAAATGCTAAAAATCGCTAAAAAATAACTAATTTTTTGTGTTTTTTAAGCTAAAATAGTGGAAATTTAAGCAAAAATCCGGCGAAGCCTGAAAATGTTTTGAAAATTTAGGGTAAAAATGGTAAAAATAGGCAATTTTTGGGGTTATGGGGGAGGTCAGAATTTATGGGGGGCTTTTATGCCGGGGGGAGGCTCCTCGAATGGGGGGACCTTCCGAATGGGGCCCCCCAGTAGAAGTAAGCCAACAACTAGTCATATAGTTATATAATTTTAGCTCTGCCACTGATACTAAAGCAAACAATTCCAAAAGAACAACCTTGACAGTTTAGCTTAGTAGCTTGTAGGCCCAGCCGCAATAAGGAGCGATTTCTAACGAGTGCATCCTTGAACTGGGCAATTCCCTCGCTGCCCACCGGGTTAGAGCCAAGATTCAGTGTTTGCAGCGATCTATTCACTTGCTACAAGTTAATTATAATCCAGTACATAACGGCTTAGTAGCTACCTTGTAAATACAAACTAGATAATAATAGCTTTTATGAGAATAAATATTTTTGAAACAAGTAGGAAAAATGCTCCTTGCAGTCGCATGTAAAATGCAATATGAGCTATGATGGTCAACATTTAAATATGTCAAGGATAAGATTTAAAACGTCTAATATGAGCCCAGGCGCGTAGCCAGGGGGGGGGCAAGGGGGGCATGCCCCCCCGAAATTGGGTTGCCCCCCTGGAAATATCTGCCACCAGGAAATATTTATGACGCATACAGCAGCTGTAGGCTGCGCTGAGCTTAGAAATTGATGAAAATTAAACCAATTTAGAACTAAAATCCAAAATTTTTCGCGCCTCCTTCGGCGCGAATTATTATTTATTCGTCTTCAATTTTAAAATGTCATCAATTTGCGTAATCACAAAAAATAACCTGATCTTAGTTAGTATAATGCAGTAAAGTATGGTACTTTTTACCGTGTTTTGCTCAGAAAACACGTAAGTCCATACGTATGTACACACTTTTTCTGGAAAATAGCAAACATGTTTGGCAACCGTGTAACGATATAGAAGTTAGCATTTGTTCATTCATTCACTTCCCTTACGATAAATTTCCGATTAGGCTTTCTGTTATTTAAGCCAAACTAATGTGCTGTTGATTATCCTACAGAAGGAAAAGTGAGCTCAGAAAAATTCATTTCAGGCAGCAAAAATAAAAAATTGTTCAACTTCTGGGGGGCTCCTCCCCCCAGACCCCCAATTGGTGTCAGTTGCTCAAATAATACAAAGGGTGCCTATAATTTCCTATATCTCTTAAAAATTGTTGTTTTGAAGCCCGGAAAAATAAGCTACCGCAATAAAATGCTTGCTGTTCCCTTTTTAACTGCCACAGTTAAGTCTGAAAAATTTTGGCTTGCCCCCCCCGAAATTTTTTTCTGGCTACGCTAGTGTATGAGCCAGCATCTAAATCGGTAAAGGACAAGCTGTAACTGGCTAATATGAGCCGCCACGTTTCTCTTGGGCTCATATTGACGCTCGCTGCCGTGGTTTCAACGGCTTGACATCACGACGACCTCTTACCATCTTGCCTACAGACTCTTTACTTTTATTCCCAATCCCAAGTCTGAAAAAATCCTCACCGTCTTGCGTAATGTCATTAGCTTCATATAATGCTTGGTTATAGGTATCCTGTCTGAATCTAATTTCACTAGCTCAAACACCGTATTTAAGGTATATATGTGAACACTTTAAGCAGCTAAAGTTCTCCCCTTTAAAGTTGAATTAGGTGGCATATACATTTGGTATATACCAGTTTTCTAAATCATAGACACACACTGCAAGCTAGATGCAAATGCATAAAGCTCCAGTAAACCGGTATTCTTCAAGTCTTCAGTACCGGCTTACTGTACACAGAACTTATACAATAAAATACACAGCTGATGTGTAAAACTTTGATTGTGCTTACCCACTTGACTTTACTTATTGTATCAAGACCAGACGTATGTCATGACAATTACGTGTACATGCAAATTTGAAAAGTGAAAAATAGTTAACTCAACTTAGTATCCTCGCGACAATATGAGCCCAAGAGAAACGTGGCGGCTCATATTAGCCAGTTACAGCTTGTCCTTTACCGATTTAGATGCTGGCTCATATTAGACGTTTTAAATCTTATCCTTGACATATTTAAATGTTGACCATCATAGCTCATATTGCATTTTACATGCGACTGCAAGGAGCATTTTTCCTACTTGTCCTTCTTCCAATTTTTGGGAGCGCTGCTCTTAGGCAGAAGTAGTCTGCAATTTATTACTCCCAGAAGATTCTCTATTCCAACAATGACCACTGTCTTCGGGGGTTTGACCACTGGTCAATAGGTCACCTAGACCATAGTGACCAGTGGTCACTTCCGTCGGTTCTGAAAATATGCTCATTGAAACGAGCGTAGTCGATTTACTATATATGCCCCCAACCGAAACCCCGAAAAACGCTGTGTTATGGGGTTTGACCACCGGTCAATAGGCCACCTAGACCATAGTGACCAGTGGTCACTTCCGTCGGGTCTGAAAATATGCTCATTGAAACTAGCGTAGACGATTTACTATATATGCCCCCAACCAAAATCCCGAAAAACGCTGTTTTAGGGGGTGACCACTGGTCAATAGGCCACCTAGGCCATAGTGACCAGTAGTCACTTCCGCCGGGTCTGAAAATATGCTCATTGAAACGAGCGTAGTCGATATACTATATCTGCCCCCAACCGAAACCCAGAAAAACGCTATTTTATGGGGTTTGACCACTGGTCAATAGGCCACCTAGACCATAGTGACCAGTGGTCACTTCCGTCGGTTCTGAAAATATGCTCATTGAAACGAGCGTAGTCGATTTACTATATATATATATATATATATATATATATATATATATGCCCCCAACCAAAACCTTGAAAAACGCTGTTTTAGGGGGTTTGACCACTGGTCAATAGGCCACCTAGGCCATAGTGACCAGTGGTCACTTCCGTCGGTTCTGAAAACATGCTCATTGAAACGAGCGTAGTCGATTTACTATAAATGCCCCCAACCGAAACCCCGAAAAACGCTGTTTTATGGGGTTTGACCACTGGTCAATAGGCCACCTAGACCATAGTGACCAGTGGTCACTTCCGTCGGTTCTGAAAATATGCTCATTGAAACGAGCGTAGACGATTTACTATATATGCCCCCAACCAAAATCCCGAAAAACGCTGTTTTAGGGGGTTTGACCACTGGTCAATAGGCCACCTAGGCCATAGTGACCAGTGGTCACTTCCGTCGGTTCTGAAAATATGCTCATTGAAACGAGCGTAGTCGATTTACTATAAATGCCCCCAACCGAAACCCCGAAAAACGCTGTTTTATGGGGTTTGACCACTGGTCAATAGGCCACCTAGACCATAGTGACCAGTGGTCACTTCCGTCGGTTCTGAAAATATGCTCATTGAAACGAGCTTTGACTTTTTAATATATATGCCCCCAACCAAAATCCCTAAAAACGCTGTTTTTGGGGTTTTGACCACTGGTAAATAGGCCACCTAGGCCATAGTGACCAGTGGTCACTTCCGTCGGTTCTAAAAATATGCTCATTGAAACGAGCGTAGTCGATTTACTATATATGCCCCCAACCAAAACCCCGAAAAACGCTGTTTTAGTGACTTTCCAAACTTTGACCCTAACTTTGACCCTGGGCGAGGTGCCACGGGGCCATGCTGACCAGTGGTCACTTCGGGAGGTTTCGGCAGTATGCTCATCGTTTTCAGCGACCCCGATTTACTATATATGGGCACCACCAAATGGCCGAAAATAGCCGTTTTTACGGACTTTTCCCAACTTTGACCCTGGGCGAGGAACCACGGCCGCCATGGGGCCTGAGGGTCACATCCATCGGTTTCGGCAGTATGCTCATCGTTTTCAGCGATCCCGATTTACTATATATGCGCACCACCAAATGGCCAAAAAATGCTATTTTAGACGACGTTTTGACAATTTTCTGTGTTGGGACCTCGAAAAATTTCCAAACGTCGATTTTTCCATATTTGACCATCTGTAAAAATCGACCCAGAGCGAAATTCGGAAATCAAACATAAACTTGATCTGGACCATAACCTAGATAATCAAAAATTAGTATAGAAAAATTTTTCCTATGGGCCGTTTGAAAAATCGGTGTGCGCAAAAATCGCCCTATAAAAGTGGTCGATACAGAGAAAAAAACCCCACTTTTAAACTTGTATCAAAAAGTCGATTTTTTCAAAGTTCATTTTTTCCGAACAAGTTTGGTATCACTCGAAAGCTCTTGGCCTGGAGATTTCAAAAATGTAAACTTTAGCTCTCAACTCCCTACCGTTAATTAGTTATGGCTAATTAACAGTTTCCCTAATCCGCAAAGTGCCTTTATAGCTCATATTATGAGGGGCGCTCCGCGCACCCTCATGATAAGAGAAGCTGTAAAAACGCTTTAACATTATAGTTGTTACATGAGTTGCTTTGTTTGTATCAACGAAAAAGTCGGAACGACGGCCACAGATATCAAAATTAGCGAAGAGAAGATACTAAAATAACCTAATAAATAATCTATTACAACTTGTTCAGTGTTTGTACATTTTCACACAGTTTAAGTAACAATTGACGGATGACAAAACAAACTGATCAAATGTAAAATTAGAACATTTAGTATCCAGTTGCTCATTGGATCGGATGAACCATATCAAGCAAACGGAACAAAACTTCTGCAAGTTCAAATCACTACCAGTAGGCCATCAATTTCTAACTGTAGTGCCAAAACAACAAGCAATGTGGCAACTATTAAGAAAACTGTGGACACAAAGGCTTGCAGCATTACCAAAGTCTTAGCCAAATGATGCATTCCATGCGCAGTAAGCCTGTTATTCCACAGCACCAACGTAGTTAGGACCATATGTTCCTGACTACCTTCGTGTCGTAATGCCTCACAGAGACAAGAAAAACCGGAATCCTAAACCGAAATTCACAGAACTTCATATAAGGTAATACATTCCAAAACATACCCGAGTCAAGACAAATTACACAAACCATTACCGAAATTAATTCGCGTGCCACTGATGAAAGCAGTTTTGCATAATGTAGTTTTAGAAGTTCAAATTCCGTCAAATAGAAACACGCAACTTTTGAAATTTGAAGAAAAACTACGATTAATACAAAAATATTTTTGTTGTCTTTAGGAAAAAATGCAAAATAGCAAAGAAAATAAAAAATCCTGCGAAGCAGGAATTATTTTCGAAACTCTTTAGAATTTCTTGGACAATCTTATATCACATCACAACTCCACGTCATATTAGGATAGGGGAAGGGGAATCCCAGACCGGTTGGACATTTCCTTCATGTCGTAGTAAATACAGATATGGTTATCCATAGGCGAGCATAATCAGCATGCCAAATGGATTCTAACTTAGCGGGGCATTGCTGATATACTCCATTCCCATATTAAGTGACATCGGAGTTGGATGCCTGCGGTCATGAAATTATGTTACCTAGCTCGTGGATCACTGTATTTGCTAACATTCCAGTCCAGCTTCTCCTGAACTATTGCGGGCTGTTAAATACTATAATGATCGTTTGCTAAGACGAGAGTTCGACATGGAAGTGAAGACTCTCCACCAGACATAAGGGACGGAAATGGGGGGGGGGCAGCCGGAATACAGCATTTTCCGGCCAAAAACGGCAAATACTGATTCTGGCAGAGGTGAGCAACCCTGCGGAAGCGAGGGGGGTGACACCCCCCGCCCAAACACACGTATTAGCTCAACTGGCCGCCACGAAAATGTAGTATGTACATATGTCTATATATCTGGGCTCATTCTACTGGGGAGGAGGAAATCCCAGAAACACTCTTCCTCCCACCTGAGTCGTTCCCCCTTCCAAAAGTCGTTGCTCGACAAAGAGAAGAGGGTGATCTTTTGCAGGCCTCATACTACCCAAAATCAAAAAAGTAGGAAAAATGTAGGAATATTTTGTAAAAAAAGTAGGAAAAAGTAGGAATAAAAGTAGGAATTTTCTGAAAAAAGTAGGAATTTTTGCACATAAGTCCTGTGAGTTACGCACTCAAATACGCAAACGAATGAAGGTATCGACATAAATTTTACTTTAATTTGAGGCACTGGCATATCCAGGGTTTCGTGATGGCGGCTGCGGCCTCCAAGAGAAACTGTCTACCGGGGAGGGGAGGAGGTCTGGGGGTGGAGCCCTCCAGAAGTTGAAACATTTTTTGCAATTAGACCCATCTTCAAATCTTTATATATAATTCTTTACCTCTATAGACAAAAATAGAAAATTTATAAGAAAACGCTGACTCATTTCTAGCTATTTTTTGGCTTTTTCCATTTCTCCTTATTTTTCTACATTTGAATACCAGCCTTTCATTTGATACCACGTATAATAGAAATAAATTGTCTTAAATAAATAAATCTTAGAACTATCTTACCTGAATGGAAAGTCAACTATCACTGGCCCTTTATCTAATCTATTTATCGGCACCAATCTATTTATCTACTCGGAGATTTTGGGGAAAAAGCAAAAACGGAGCTATTTTCAATGCATAAAGCTAAAAATAGGAAATTTTCTCGTCAGCTGGAGTTTCCTATCACAGGTTTTCTAATTTTTCTCTCCTGCGGCGCATTTTTAGCTCAGCTTTCAACCTGTTTGCGCCTGCGGCACCCTTCTGTTTTAAGTTTTGAAAATTTTTGCGCCGGTTATCTAAATTTTTTAAGTTCTGCCGCCTGCAGCGCATCTGTGTCCGAATTCAATTTTAAGCATTTTTGCGCCTACAGTCAAGCGGCAAAAACCACTTTTCAGATTTTTGCCCAGAACATTTTACTGGTTTGAGATATTGAAATACTGGCTATACAGGCAGCTAGGCCTAGTCGTAAGCTTTCTTATGAGCTACAGAACAGCTATATAGCTATAGAACCTCTAGTTCTATATATATATAGCTTAACAAGGGTGCGCCGTTAGTGAGAAAAATTGTCCTAAACTGGCAGGGAAAACCCAATGCGGGAAAAACCCACCCCGAAAATTTTTTAGAAAGTTGCCAGGGGCATTTCTAACCGTTCCAAATGAAAGAGCGGGTTGTTTTTAGTGTAACTGCATCAAAATATTAGTTTTTGTTGAAAAATTGAGGTTATAGTGACTTATCGGATATTATCCGGATATCCAGTGCCTATCACTATTTTGTCACTGAGTTGTCCCAACAATCTCAAGCAATTGCCCCAAAAAAGTGTGTGTAAAGCCGTCTTCTAATTGCTCGTAAGAGTTGAGAAAAATACGTGTTCAAAATAATCTGGTTGCGATTTTCAAAATTTCCCATTTTTGTTGCTTACGTAGAGATTTCACAGAGAGCACTCCGTTGGGCATAGCATGTCCCATAGGAGTACAAATGAGGACAATACTTGACCGACGGACTAGCACAGTTGAAACTATCGAAATTTTGCAATAAAAAGATTTTCCGAAAAATGGCCATGGAAAACGAAAATAGATTTTCGCTGTTATCTCTTACACCATAAAAGGAATCGAAGAATGCTCTTACGAGCAAAGTTGTAGGTCTTGGTGAGAGGATTCGAATGACTATAAGTTTGTCCGTGTGGGGCGACCACAGTGGAGGTGATTGTGTATTAAAACTAATTTCTCCAAAACTCAAATTTCCACGGCGCGAGTTTTCTAAAATGTTTTCTAGGCTAAACATTGTAGCAAATTTGAAAGAATGCGAAATTAACGAGAAATGCGCTTTTAGAGGGCTACTTGGGTCAAAAACTCGACCCTCACACTTCGCTCCAAATAAAATGACCATTCATACTCCCTAGAGCCCTAAATGATTCATTGAAATTTGTGGCTATTGCGTCCAGGAATAGAAAAAAGAAAAGTTATAGTCGTTCAAAATTTCTAATTCCTATTGAAAATGGCCCAAAATCGGAACTTCAAATTTTTCGCTGCTGGCAACGATGATAACTTCCCCTGAAACGTGTTCTCTGCTAGCAAAGACTAAATATTCCAATCCTGACTGAAACTAGACATTGACCGTTCCCATAAACAGGTGGAATCCGTTGATACAAAAATGTGATTGCCTAGCACCATAGGTGTGTTAGGGGGGGGGGGGTGGGGGGGACCCCCCCCACCAAAATGACAAATTTTGGCGACCCCCCTCCCAGATTTTCAGATTTTTGCTACCCCCCCCAGATTTTTGGCCAAAAAGTGGCCAAAAATGGCATAAAATCGAAAATTTAGGGGGGTCCCCCCATCCTCCGTCGGAACCCCCCCAGATTTTTTGCCCAGCCACACCTATGCCTAGCACACCTTTGCAAAAGTACGTAGGTGTAGAAATTAATATGTAATAGCGCCGAAGGCGCGAAAATTTTTTGAAATCTAGTGATTTAAAGTAACGTTAATGACATTTTGGAACTTTTTCTGATCAGCTCGTAAAAAAGTAGGAAAAAGTAGGAATTTTCAGCAAAAAGTAGGAAAAAAGTAGGAATGAAGAAAAAGTAGGAAAAAAGTAGGAAAAGTAGGAAGAGTATGAGGCCTGCTTTTGGAACCAAATTTAGCCCTGAAACAATTGCTCAACAAGACAATTTTCACAAATTTTCACATTACACCCTTTTTAAATCGGTTCATTGTTTGTCCTAAAAGCACTCTTGTACAACAAAATGTGTGCATAAAAATAACACAATTGTTAGCATATTTTTAGAAAATACCCCACCATAATATCTTGCTCCTCACCCCATCCAGAAACATTCCCCAGAATAAGCCCAGTATACTAAGGACCAGGGTACGTTTAGGGAATTTTTTCGGAGGAGGGCATCTCGGATCCAAGAGGAAGAAGTTTCGGATGGGGGGAAGATTTTTTTGGAACAATGAACCAAAATTGGTATATTTGGTGCGCTGCTATCAAAATTTACAACTTAGGTAAAAATCGAAACATTTTTGCAAATTTTTCAATTCTTGGCAAACATTTAGGCATCCAAAAACCAGTAGCGTAGGTACAAAAAATTTTCGGGGGGGGGGGGGCGCGTTTGTCGAAAGAACGTTTGGGGGGGATAAAAATTTTGTTTTTCACGACAATTGCATACACGTGCCCTACGTGCAAATATACGCATTATAAGTTGACCTATTAATACAAGAACCAAAAATGCTCCTTCGTCGCATGTAAAATACATATGAGTACTCTCAGGCAGGTTGTACAAACACGGAAACTAGCCTGTAAAATGCATATGAGTGGCGTTGAGGTTGTAAATTAAGGAAAACAAGTTGCAACGGCTTAACATATGAGCCTGTCCTACAACGAGGCTCATATTGGCGTATGTTATAACTCATAATATAATTTGTCGATATTTGACCTCCATATCAATAGCTCGTAAAGCTTTCTTTACAAAATTGTCCTTTACACATCTTGTCGCTAAGACATACTGTGCATACGCATTATACGGCATGCCACTCTGCGCTCTGACTGAAAGCCAAGAGGGGAAAGCATTAGGGATCGGCCGGAGCAAGGATTTTCGCTCCGGCCGGAGCCGGAGCCGGAGGCAGGTTGACTCCGGCCGGAGCCGGAGCCGGAGCCGGATTTTTTCAGTGTCAATCTTTAGGCTTGAAAATCCTCAACGACCACTATTTTCAGGCCATTACCAAAAATGGATATCAAAATATTGTTAACATTTAAGGGTATATAATACGTAAGTGCTGTTGTGTGCATTGTTAGGATGACATTGTTTATATATTTGCTATATCAAAAAAATCTCGGTAATCACTTTTAACACATAGGGGAGGTGACCTCACTCTTGTAATGGGCAGTAAAAACGACAAAAACATTTCATGTATATATATATATATACGTATATACGTAACGTATATGTTTATATATAACAGTATTAATGCAATCACTAAGGACCTATGAATGAATTCAAATGCTACAATGATATTCAAAATAGAAACGAAAGCATGAATTCACGATATTCTTATAA
>JASAND010002972.1:0-11501 GCA_030248195.1 Trissonchulus latispiculum
GTCTGTTGTTTTCTATGGTCAAGCGTTTGGCTTGTACCTTGGTCGAAATTATTTCAAATTCATCTATAAAGAGTTAGTAAATACCTATGGGATTGGGTTTGGTATTTTTTCCCATTAGGACAGGTCCCTAACGGTATTAGTGGTCTAAATTCTTTATATTTTTCTTTTCTTAATTTTTTCTTTCTACTCCCTACGCTTCCGTAAACCAGTGGAATGGAAAGGATACTCCGGACCTTCTGGTTTACTCCAACTTACTTTTTGGTATGCTTACCATACCATTTTTTTAAGGTAAATTACTTTACCACTACCGTTTGATCACATCCACCAAAGGAGAGAATTCCTTCTCTCTTGGCCCCTTGAGTATTTTTCTGGTTGTTCGTATTTACTCTCTTTGTAATTTTATATCTTTTTAAACCTCTTACAGGTTCTGTTACCGGAATCTTATTTGATATTGTTACTAATCTCCGTATTAGTATGTGTTATTCCCTTTATATACTTGTATTTTGTATTTTTCTACTGATTTTTTATTGTTACGTAGGAAAGTGCAGTGTCCCATTTACATGGTGTCCTCGCAGGAGCTCGTCATGAGAGCCCTGGGGAGATGTAGAGATAGTATGTAAATCATTCATTTATGTATTGTCACTTTGTTGTTACACACCTAATACTTTTTCGGCCTTAGCTACTGCTTGGCTTTAGCTAT
This sequence comes from Trissonchulus latispiculum, assembly GCA_030248195.1. NCBI lineage: Eukaryota > Metazoa > Nematoda > Enoplea > Enoplida > Ironidae > Trissonchulus > Trissonchulus latispiculum. Next base: position 701 of record JASAND010002972.1, read on the forward strand.
CGTCATCATTCTATTTGTTGGTCGGGGAGGTGTTGTTAGGTGGGGTGTAACTATTGGGTAGGTGATCAAACTTGGGGGCGTGGTTTGTGCGTGTCAACTGCTGGTTGGGGGGTGGGTTTTCTAAGCCCCGCCTACTTTGGGGGTCTCCCTTGAAAACTCCCCAACACATCAGTTGTGTTAGTTTCTTTCCCAACTCCAGTCGGTATAATCGCTCGTCGGTCGCCCGATTAACATCTCTTTCGTTTGGGTCTGTCTACGCTCCGGTGTTTCCTCAACACCTACGCTGTCTCCCCCTGGGGTGTACACTGTACTGGGTTCATTCAACCCTAAGGTTTGTTTGTATTGTTGTGTGTGTGTATTGTTTGTCTGGGATTGACTGTCTGTCAGGGCTTACGCCCACCGTATATACGTACGTTTATTAAATCATTATTATAACGGCCTTGTTATTTTGGTAGGTTAGGGTTAGTTGTTAGACTAGGCAGGTAGGATTATTATCTGTATTTGTATAACTTTATAGTTTGGCGAGGCTTCCCCGTCCTGGCTCCTGACGGCCAGGTCCGTTATCTATTGAGCGACAGATCCTCCGACAATTACTTGTCGGGTAGCCCAATTGGAGAATCACATTTGCGCTACAGCGATGAGACGATAAAACCAATAAGAAAATGCAAGAATCCTTTAAAACTAAAGTTACAAAAGATTTGGACTGCTTTCGAAATTTGAATCTTAACTAGCTATATAATGTAAAATTCAACTGTTTCTCCGCTAAGCCAAAGTCTGCTTTGGTGATAATTAAAATCGCATTTTTACAGTAAACATTTCTTGTTTTTGTTTCTGTCTATTTCCCTGCTGTTTGACTTGGTTCAAGAAATTTCTGAATACAAAGGAGGCTTCCCGCTACGAAATTGAGCAGCGAGGTATAGGTTAACAAGCACCTCTTGGTCTTCCTTTTAAATGACGATTTCTGTCTCACAGATTCCGACAGAATAGACGGTGACTTTAATTAAAAGTCAGGACAATAATTAGTTGCCAAGGAAAAAAGTTCTATTCAAAACAGTTCCAGACCACACACGGACAGGAAGGTTGGGGGTATCAGTGTCAGCTTTGATGAGCTTTATATAGCACTTTCTCCCTAAGGCAACTGGAGTTTAGTTACTTAATTCTCGTGTAGGGTGACGTACGTATCTCTACAGCAAATAAAGGCTCTATTCATTAAGATTACACGGATTTGGTTAAAACAGTATGGAAATGTCTTCTCAGGGACTTATTTTTTGTCAATTTCTATAAATTTTCACAATTAGATTAGCAATAATGTTCAAAAATTCAAATCAGAATCACCGGGGTCAAGGTTGAATTTCTTGTCACAATGGCCCGGTCTAAAAATTGACTCGAACTGATCCGGTGACCTGGGGCAAGTTTCATAAAAGTTGTCAAGTCTGCAAATCGTCGAGTAGCCATTTGCTCCCAGTATGTAATTTCCTCGGTATTAAAAACTATACAGTAGTCACCGAGGTTTAATTTCTGGTCGGCGCAATTTGTAGGACAATGTAAAATGGTTCCACGGTTGAAATATTAAGATTTTAAAATTTTTTAAAAATTTGCCGAGTAAAATTATTACATTGAACAATTCTCGAGTAAAATTTAACTAGCATATGTTTTTCAACAGTACTTGCGTAATTCAGGAGCAGAAGTCACAGATATTTCCAGCGTAGAGCAGCTACTCGACTCGATGACTCGACAAAGTTTCATGAAACTGGCCCCTGGGGCTTTCAAAGCTTTCAAAATTTCAAGGCTCTATCAATGTTTATTATCCTAAAAGCGTATCTTGCAACGAAATTATATTATTGTATTATTATATTATATATTAAATGTTATATAATATTATATATTAAATGATATAATAATAATAATAATGAAGATCAAAAAAATTTTACCCCTGCTGCCCGAATTATTCACACCTACGGTGAGATTTTACCTACCGACTTTTGAGCTTGCAGTCCGCTCGAGCTGAGCATTGCTAAAGATACTTATACACGTCATTGGCGTGATCTGATGATATAATGCTAAACGTTCAACATAACTTCAATATTCAGTATTCCTTTAGACTGACTCAATTTATCACCTTAACAGGCGCAGAAAATAATGTTATTTTCCACGACCATTGGATCTAGGTTTCACCCACAATAAAGATAATCTTAAGACAGCCGTAGCGTAGGCGAACAACAAACCTTCAACAATTTTCACAGACAATATTTCTCATGATGAATATTATTTCAATAACTGTTTCAATACGAGATTCCATTTTATTTTTGCTTTCATAAGTTTCCAACAAGCAAAAGTACCAACTTCGGTTCTTCGTTTTCAGTTTTCAGCGTTCTTTTCATTTTTTAAAATTTCCATCTAATTAGCGCCTTCGTCTGTGTGCCTGCCTACGTCTTAAACCAGAAATAGATGAGTTTTATTAACACACAATTCCATTCAACTGAGTAAAAACTGTAGCTAACCAAGTTGGCACAGAAATATTCTGAAACAGCTGGTAAATGGACCAGATCCTTAGAAAACACATTCTAATTTCGGAACAAAAGTACATTAGGATAACTTCCGCAGCTTTTTTTTCCAACTTTCTAATTTAGCCTTAATTACTAACACCTTCCGCGCCACCGTAAATAATTGGTAATAAAATCTTGAGATATTAATCACCCCCTACTACTTCTCTCCCTCCATTCTAGACGTTATGAACCTAGGTGAGACCAAGAGTATATAATAGGAAGAGTGGGAAGCTTGGCCCTTCCTAATGGAAATGGCCTGCGAGATGCTCGGCACATTAAGGCCGAAATCTCGGGGGGGGGGGGGTACCGCTTACCATTGTTCATCATGTGTTTATATGCGTTTGAACTAAAACGCATCTGTTGGGCTATTTCCCTACCTTACGTCAAATTTATGTGTATAAGTGGACCCCCCCCCCCCGAGATCTCAGGGGGGGTACCGCTTAGCGTTATTAAGCGTGTGTTTATATGCAGTCGAACTGAAATGCACTGATGAGGATTACAGTAGCTAAGTAGCCAATCAAATACATTTCAGTTCAATCGCATATAAACACACGCTTAACAACGCTAAGCGGTACCCCCCCTGAGATCTCGGGGGGGTCCACTTATACACATAAATTTGACATAAGGTAGGGAAGCCAATCAGATGCGTTTTAGTTCAAACGCATATAAACACATGATGAACAATGGTAAGCGGTACCCCCCCCCCGAGATTTCGGCCTTAATGTGCCGAGCATCTCGCAGGCCATTTCCATTAGGAAGGGCCAAGCTTCCCACTCTTCCTATTATATACTCTTGGTGAGACTGAGACAGTGAAACATTAGCTATACAAAATAAGCTCCGTTTAATAGACTACCGAGTTCAAATTCAATATCCTAAATAGTTTACATGCTTTGCAAAATTCTCTTAATAAATAATCCTTATAACTAGTGTTGTCACGTTAGCGAAAAATCCGGGCCGGGCCCGGGCCGGGCCGTTCCTAGACATCCGGGCCGGGCCCCGGGCCGGGCCAGGCCCGGCCCGAGCCCGCCCCGGATTTCGGGCCCGAAACAGGCCCGAGGCCCGGCCCGGATTTTGGGCCCGAAACAGGCCCGAGGTCGGCCCGGATGTCGGGCCCGAAACCGTCCCGAATGGTCAAAATTAGTAAAAACGATTTTTGATGTAGTTTTTTAGCAGATAATAAACATAAGTAATCGGAAATAAATGTAAAAAATAATACACAATAATGTATCGGCATTAACTTTGCACTAAATAACTAATCACTTAATAACTTGTTAATCTAAAATAACGCTTTATTATGAACTGTATATATAACTTCCTTTGTTTGTCTTTTGGATTTTTATAAACGCCCTTTCAATAAACGAATAGGCATAATAAAGCAATGCATCACTCACCAATCTCATATCATTGAAAGAATTTCAATGAACCCGATTTAGGTATAATTCGAGAACGGTATCGAGCTCTAACGGAGTAAAACTGCCAAACCAACAACGATGTTTTAAATAATACTTGATATTTATTATCTAACGTCTACTTTTCAGTTCAATTGAAGTGAAAAGCTTCTTGTTTCAAGGATTTTCCGAAAAATTGGTGTTTTGCTGTCCATTTATATCAATTTTTCCTCTGGCCCGGAAACGGCCCGGGAAAAAATCCGGGCCTGTTTCGGGCCGGGCCCGAAAAAATCTGGGCCGGGCCTGGGCCGGGCCGCTCCGATCAAATTTTGATCCGAGCCGGGCTCGGGCCAGGCCCGCCCCGGGCCCGGCCCGGGGCCCGAGCCCGAAACAGGCCCGGATGACAACACTACTTATAACAGTATAATCATAATATATGACTTTGTAATTTACTTATAATCACAGCCTACTACAGGTGGATAAGGGGGAATTCCTCCCGTCGGCGAAGTCGCCCACAACGGATCCCGAAATTGCTCTCACAAGGGGTAATAAAATTGGCTACAAGACGTAAGAAAGTTGCCCAAAAAATAAGTTTTACACCTAAAATTTCAAAAAATTTCCGGCTTCGCCGAAATTTTTCACTTAAAAACACTATTTCTTTGCTAAAAGTCGTTCAAAAACGTTGTTTTTGCTGAAAAATCACTGGTTTTTGTTAAAAAACGGCAAAAATTGCTAAGAATCGCTTTCAAAAGTACTCTTGGGAAAAATCACTTCCACAAGGGGGTACCCAAATTTGCTTCCACAAAGGCCAGCGAAATTTGATCTCTCGTTCAGGTATGCCACCTACTATTTCAATCCCTCCATTCTACACGAATATACCTACTTGAGACTTGAGAGAGCAGAAAAACTTTGTCTATAACCATATACTGTAACATAAAACAAGCTCTGTTCAATAAACTATCGAGTTCAAATTTAATTAGTTGTATTATTAGTACAGCGTGCCGAGCAACCAACTTAGTCGACGATATTAGCTTTTTTGAATCAAGAATAATAACTTATTACAAACTATAACAGTAACGATCTGATCATTTTAAGGTAGAACTCTTGCAGTGACGGATGAAATACCTAGTTACAACATTTCCTCCCTTGTTAACAAACAACAAAGTTCACAAAACTGAAACATAACAAAGTCAACAATTTCCACGGTAAAGTATGACAGTTGTAAGGTTAAAGTTGATTTATCGCATAGAATACGAAACTATATATTAAAAGACAGATTTCAAGAATAGGTGCGTAAACATTTCGGTTTTCATCAGAGTTTTCTTTTCTCCTCCAGAAAGTTTTATAATGGTTCGATGATTCTTGATTGTCTGATAGTTGATTGAGGCATTTGGCGGATGACTGGTTAAGCTGATCGAAATCTGGTGGATAAAACTAAGAACAAGGTTATGTCGTCTTAGATTTTGGCATGAAAAAACTTCTTCGGTACTGACTCCCTAGGCGACATAAAAGTCAGGTCATGACTTGCGGTGACGGTAATGAAGTACGATGGTCAATGCTTCGGTAATGGTAGTGAGAAAGCACGATTGTCGATGCTTTCTCCAGTGTCCCGAGAAGGTCGCACGGAAAGATCAGGTGGAATGCCGCTTTTTTGGTGGCCAAGGTGATTTAAAGGCAGATTGTTAGATTTAGGATATGGCGTTTCTTGACTGATCCCAATGATTTGATACTGGTAGACTTGCACGACGGTCGATACATCTCAAAACCGACCCTACGGTCGTTCATTCGCCGGTATGACGACATCATGCTTTGATGGCAGAAACGCATACTATATAATGAGTTATCCACCGGCAGAGATTGCATGGGTGCCTTAGCAACCCTCGTCACCATAAATGTAGTGTGGCACTGCGTATCTAGCCGCCAACTTAGAGCATAGTATTAAGTTTTATATGAATCAAGAATAATAACTTGTTACAAACTATAACAGTAACGATCTGATCATTCTAAGGTAGAACTCTTGCAGTGACGGATGAAATACCTAATTACAACAACGTGCTTCTCAAAAATCTAATTTCATTTAATCTAATCTCATTTAATAAATAAACATTTAATAGTATCATAATATATGCCTTTCTAATGTCACTTAGATATATATATATATATATATATATATACATATATATATATATATATATATATATAATCAAGAAATGACCTTCCTATGAATCCTCAGTCTTTGCAAAACTTTGTGAGAAGTGCCATTTGACGCTTTGAATTTGCCGACAGTAGTTTTAATGGTTTCTGGATGTTTATCCTTTGCCCTCCAGTAAGGGCTAAGATGCTCCAGTAAGGCTGAATCCCTCCCTCCCTCCTAATTGTAACACATGAAAGAACGAACGAAACTAAGATTGTCACTACAGCACCTCTGACCCGAAAAATTTGGGCCTGAGGTGGGCATCCAACCCACAACCTTTGGCGATCTAGGCCAACGCTCTACCGATTGAGCCACCCAGGTACAATCGAACCAAGCTTAAGTTTGAATTCGTTCCCAAACTGTAGTGACATGTTAGAAGACGCTTTCGCGCCAGGCCACACAGTTTGATGGGAGTAGTGTTGTGCACCGGCCCTGTCTAGACCGGCTGGCCGGCGGCCGGCCGCCGGGGCCCAGGTCCAGAGTGGGCCGGCCGGCCGGCTGGCCGGCGGCCGCCGGCCGAGAACAAGCCGGCCGACCGGCCGGTCAGACACAGGCCGGCCGGCCAATGACAAGCCGGCCGGTCAAATGTGAGGCGGCCGACCAGCCAGTGCCAATTTCTGCAGCTTATCGCCTTAAACTTGCTAAAATCTGCCTTGAAAACAATCAAAAATCTTAATTTTTATTTGTATTTTGGATAGCCTGCGAAAAGTGGCACCGGCCGGCCGGTGAGGGCCGGTACACCGGCCGGCCGGTTCTGAGACGGCGGCCACCGGCCGGCCGGCCGGCCGGCCGGCGTCGCGAGCTGAGCCGGCCGTCGGCCCACGAAAAATTGGGCCGGTGAACAACACTAGATAGGAGCAAATCTCGACCGTTTCAAACCGTAATGGGCAAGACAAATGAAAGAACTAACGAAACTAAGATTGTCACTACAGCATGGTCAATTTAGCATCCATGCATTTAACGAAAGATCAGGACGACATTCTGTCTGAATGCGTATCTTAGGGTAGTTTGCAACTCAAAAGGCATGAATGCTTTTTATGTTTAAATATTATTATTTGATATTTTAACTGTTTCTATTGTTGTTTCAGAATGAATCACAGTTTATTGAGTCTGCGTCAGTGTCATCGCATCGACGTGGATCTGCTCCGTCTAAATCCGCCAGATCTCACCAGCATGACGTCAGTTCGCTGCGTCTTCTTCTTCTTCTACGCCGTCATTTTCATTATCGGCGTCACGGGGAACGTGAGCGTCATTTTGGCCGTGATTAGATTCCCGGCACTGCGAACGGTTCGAAATTTTTTCATCTTCAGTCTGTCGGTTTCCGACACCATGGTCTGTATTTTCTCTCTGCCCGTTTCCAGTGTAACGACAGCCTTCAAAAATTGGCTCTTCGGAGAGCTCCTCTGTTACGTAATCCCCCTCTTTCAAGGGATGAGTATCATTATTTCCAGTTTCACACTAACATCGATTGCCATCGATCGATACATTCTGGTGGTTCACCCTCGAAGGAATCCCATCAATCATAAAACCGCCATCAGTATGATTATTACAACCTGGTTTCTGGCAATAAGTGAGTATCCTTTACAATACTTTATTATACTAAACTTTACTAAAAATGAAAAAATAATTTCTTGAATACTTATGAGTCTCCTTTCATTGGGCAGAATTTCATAAAACAGAGGCTCTTTTCTTTAAATTTTAATGAATTAAGATACTCAACCAGGTGATCACGCAGATTTCTAAGCGAAATGATATTCTTGTTGTTTGATAGGATCAAGATTACAAAATGATGAGAGTGTGCCAGAAGGCATGCTCTCAGTTATCAGAAGCAAAATATATTCTCTTTTCCTAACGACTGGCCTCCCCCGCAAATTACTACCAGGGGGCCAATTGCATAAAAATCTGCTGATCGACTAGTGCGGATTTGCTAGTACTAGCATACTAGTTACTAGTGCGGATTTCAAGTGTTGCATAAAAGTTTTCCTGCGACTAGACGAAACCAGCTAAGCAAGCTGCTGGACTTCAAAAATTCCTACTGTTCACAAATATCAACCAAATTTTACAATTTTTTCAGGGTCGTTTGAAAATCGATAACGGAAGCTGTTCTGAAAGTTTCATTGACAAATGTTAGGATTTCGAAAACTTATCAAAGATTTTCTGACAATCGTCTAGTGAAATTGACTAGAGCACTAGTAGGTTCCTAGCGTAGAACCAGTAAATTTTATGCAACTCAGACTAGGTGCTATTGCTACTAGCAGCTACAACTAGTAACTCTCTTGACCCGCACAAGTATTGCTAGTTGCGGATTCCGCACTTGCACTTTATGCAACACTTGCATTGCGGAATCCGCAGACTAGCAACTGCTAGTTGCGGAATCCGCAACTAGTAGATTTTTATGCAATTGGCCCCTGGTCGAAACAGGGGTACGCTCACTCGCTGTCTGCTTCTGCGTTAAAGCTGGAAACACAAGCTGTGCGTGCGCCAATTTTGTGTGTGCTTCGAGCGTTAGAAGCAAGCATAACGCGCGAATTTCTTTGAAGTAATGGGTCTGGCGGGGGAGGGGGCAGCCGTTAGCGAGCAGCATAGTTTTTGCTATGGTAACAGAGAGCTTGCCTAGTATGATTACTCTTATATTATGCACTTTTGATACGATTAATGAATATGCCAACTTACTAAGAAACTGTCAAACTTTAAACTAAAGCTATGCATGACCATCCAACATTTAATCAGTTCATCAACCAAACAATCAATCAATTAATCAATTCAATAGTCAAATGCAAGTAGTTCATCATTGCTTAGTTCGGTCTAAAGTTTATTTTAGGTATCAGCATGCCCTCAGCTTTGCACTATCAGTTAGTCACCGCCCAGTCCTTTAGGACTAACTGGTGTGGCTACTTTTGTGTGGAACAGTGGGGAGGGAGCCACAATGATACTTCTGCTAGACGGAATCGGAAAGCTTATGGAACTGCTGTACTTTTGCTACAATTTGCAATCCCATTGCTTATATGTCTCTACTGTTACATTAGCATTATGCTTTCACTTAGTCGGCGAAAATATATACGGGATGCCAGAGCAGCCGGTAAGAATTATAGATTTCAACAAGAGTTAATACATAGGAAAGAGCCTGACCTATGAACTCTTGATTTCAATTTCAAACGAGAAAGAGAAAACATGCAACACATTCTAACACATAAACGCACTCCGTCATTGAATGATAAAGTTTAACCTCCTTAAACTCCCATTAATTCCATTAATTCGAATGATGAATACTGTTTTCATAGTTCCATTCGCAAGCAGGTGCACGTCTAGGTACCAGAATCTGTACACGTCTGTGAGCGTGAACCCGCTACCCGCTACAATGGTATTTTAATCAGGCATGTTATCGGTGTGAGCGCTGACGTCTGTCCTTACGCGTTCTACATACACTATGAGGACACCTTAATTCATAAAAATGCTGACAGCAAACTTGACTATGTCAATTGTTACTATATATTTAGCATAATATCTACCTCTGATTTATGAACCTATACAAAATACCTAACAACTAGCTATTGAAAGCTAGAAAATATAAAATCCCCCTTTTCCTTGATCCGTTTTATATTTGTAGGAGATCAAGCATCGGCGAGGCAACTTACGGCTCTTCGAAAAACTAAACGAACTAACTTTATGTGCGCCATGATGGTGTTGGTATTTGCCGCCTCATGGTTTCTCAATGTTCTGCTTAACATAATGGAGGACTACAAAATTCTGCCCTTTTGGCTTCGAAAGCAGCAGTATTTCACATTTTTCGCCGCTCACTGTATTGCAATGACGTCTACAATCTGGAATCCCATACTGTACGGTTTTCTGAACGAAACTCTGCGGGCAGCCTTCAAAGAAATGTATCCCTATTGTCTGGGCGGAAATACAGGAGCCACACCAGAGGAGGAAAAAAGGCTCAAAAAACCGCTAAGAACTAGGTCAAGCACAATACTACAAAAATCGGACAAAACTCATCACCAAAAACGAGGACTCAGTTTACTGGTAACGGATTCCGGAAAGCCGACGACGACTTTTTCCTCAATCTCAGCTATCGACGGACCGGAAGCACTGGAAATGGAACTTCGGCCGTTACAAGAAAGCAATGCAATCACTCCCGGCAGCTGACAACAGTTTTTTGGCAATAAAATGTAAAATCTGTAAATTTCGGTGTTGCCAATAAAGTTATCTAAAGACTAAGCAAGCACTTAACTAAACTATCGTGGACTAAATACCCTACTCTTGATCATACAAGTACCAAATATGTACGCGTGTTTAAAAAGGTACTCACTATTGTTAAAAATGACCGTTTCTCGTAAACACGGCTGGGTTTATTTTACTGGGGGGCGGGGCGGGGCCCCCCCCCCCACTTTTTGGGTTCCCCCCCCCCACTCGAGCACCTCCCCCCCCACTCGTTCCCCCCCCCCACTTTTTTGGGCTTCCCCCCCCCACTCACTATAGGGTGCCCAGAAAATGCCAAATTTTTAGGATTTTTGGTCAAAATTTTCAAAAATTTTCCGGCTTCGCCGGAATTTTCTGGTCAAAAATCGTCTTTTTTGGTGCTAAAACACAATTTTTGAGCACTTTTAAGCTTGAGTTATAGCAGTATATGTAGAAAACAGGCTTTTTATACGGTATTTTTGGCATTTTTTGCC
>JASAND010002973.1:0-32515 GCA_030248195.1 Trissonchulus latispiculum
AAATCCATCGTCTTAGCAAGATCGTAAGCCCTCTGGACGGTCAAATCTTGTTCTGCAAGAAGCCGTTTCATAATGGCTTGATTTCGTAGACCAAACACAAAGATATCGCATAGGACTTCATCCAAAAATTCGCCGAATTGACACTTTGATGACAATCTGCGTAACTCGCTAAAAACTAGGTTGTAGATTCACCTTCCTGCTGCTTTGTGTGGTAGAATTTATACCGTTCTGCTGATTTTAAAGGAGTCGGTTCAAAATGACTTTGAAGTTTGGCTTCCAACTCTGCTAGATCCAAATCATGAGGTTTCCTGGGGGCCACGAGGTTCTCGAGAATGGCGTAAGCAGTGACACCAATCGCTGTTAAAAAGATTGCTTTCTTCTTGTTTTCTTCGACCACATCATTTGCAACAAAAGATTGATGCAGTCTATCTATGTACGAAGTCCATCTTTCATTTTCTGGACAATAATTGTCAAGATTACCGAGGTAATTTGCCATAGAGGTTCGATAACTTCACAGTGCGCCACTTGTTATAAAAGCGCTATAACCTGGCAAAACATATACAACACAGGATTGTATCTCAAAGACAAAAGTTAGAGCTTTTTATAAAACTACTACAATTTGGACTAGCTGAGCTGAAAAAAGGTCACTTTCCATACCTGTTCAATACTCCGGAAAAACAAAACTACTTAAAACAGCTTCCGGAGCTAAAGTATTATGACCCTTATTGTCGTAAGCAAACTGCCTTTAAAGAGCTAACTCAGTGGTACGAAGCAGAAATCCTTATAAAGATAATCCCTCGCTTCAATGCAATCTTCAAAATGAATTGGTGGAATATTGTATAAGCGATGTAACTATATTGCGCGAAGCCTGCATGAAATTTAAAGAGGAATCTGAAACTGCTACGAATGGAGTAGATCCATATGCAAACTCCATAACCATTGCATCTGCCTGCAACCGTGTATACAGGAGAAATTTCATGAAACCACAGACCATTGCAATTATACCACCCATGGGTTATCCCGCTCAGAAGAAATTCAGCAGAAAAAGCATTGCATGGTTGAAATGGTTGAGCACCGAACAATCAATACACATTCGCCACGCTCTAAACGGCGGCGAAAGAAGAGTCGGAAATTTTTATTTGGATGGATTCCAAGAACCATCGACTGCCTATGAATTTTTTGGCTGCTTCTACCATGGGCACCAGTGTATCAACACAAGCGCGTGTACTGACTTTGCAGAACTGCGCAGGCGCTACGAAAGAACACAAGACAGAAATCGTTATTTAGAAGCCAGTGGAATGACTATTGTCAGTATTTGGGAATGTCAATTTGATGCTTTATTATTGACGGATGACAACCTTCGAAGCTTTTATGATGGCGTAGACTTTGAAACAAAATTTATTCCACGAGATGCCTTTTATGGGAGGACGATGTAATGCGGTGAAATTGTTTCACCATACGGGACCGAATCAGGCCATAAAATATTTCGACATAACTTCCCTGTATCCATGGGTAAACGCTACCCAAAAATATCCAGTAGGCCTCCCTACTATCATGACGGAAAACTTTGGTGACATTAAAAGTTACTTTGGCTTGGCTAAAGTAAAGGTGCTACCACCTCAAAATCTTTTCCATCCCGTGCTCGGCTACAAAGGCCGAAATAAATTGCTATTTCCGCTATGTAAGCTCTGCGCCGACACCTGTCCGTCAGAAAAATGTGAACATTCTCCAGAACAAAGATCAATCACTGGAACCTGGTGCACACCAGAATTAAAAAAGGCTATTGACCTGGGATATCATGTTTTGGATATTTACGAGGTTTGGCACTGGGAAAATAGGTCGGCCTCCTTATTTAAGGAATATGTGCAAACTTTCCTAAAACTCAAACAAGACGCGAATGGGTGGCCATCCAGTTGTATTTCAGAAGAGGTTAGACGTGAATACATCGACAACTACGAAAAACTGGAAGGTGTTACTCTATATCCAGAGAAAGTGGAAAAAACCCAGGTAGAAGAGCTGTAGCCAAAACAATGCTTAACAGGTATATATAAATTGGAAAGAAAAGAAAAGTTATGCATATAGTCATGAGATAATTAAAATATATTTTTAAAATTATCGTTTGATGTGAAAGATATTTAAATTCAGTTAACAGATTGAGGAACACGATATATGATAACCAGACGGGAGCTATATAGAAGAATCTGCTGTAAGTTTACTGTTTGTTTGCATTCAAAACCCAATCCATAGTGTTCATCCGTTGTTAGTATGATACTGTAAAGCCTAGACAGAAAGAAATCCTCATTTTCACCGTTTATTGCTCTTTCACATTCTATTTTAATTCTAGCTTCTGGGGATATTTCGGAAAAAGAACAAATTTCACTAATACCGATTATGTGACGGATTATCATCAACTGGTGGATTATCTTCTTGACGATACATTGGAAGTTACTGATGTTTATTTCACCGAATACAACTCCATGATGCAGGTTTCCTACAAGCGCAAGACAGATATGATGCCCCCAGATGCGACGAGCAATGTGGTGATCGCGGTGTTCACTACAGCTTATGCCAGATTGAAACTATATACATATCTGGAACAACTTGGTCCGAAAATCCTGTACTTCGACACGGGTATGTTTGATAAATCAAATGGCTAAGATTTGATCCATGGATATGATTTAGTAATGCCAATTTGGCCGGATATGTTTTATGCTACCGACTAAATAAATTTCTTTTGAGCCTTTGGCACTGAACCTCTGAACGACAATATTGAGTGCTCTTGGTACGAAAACATCTGTAATGCAGTCAACGTATATATTTAAAGAAATTTAAACTTTACACTGGAAACTGATTTTTAGCAAATGAAGCTTTGACAAACAAATAGATAAATTATACAGGAAAGCAAAAGAACCTTCAGATTTCCTAATCTAGTCCTGCTTTGTTTTAGACAGCATATTGTTCACTAGCCGGAAGGGTGAGGAACCAATGGAACCCACAACGGGTAGCGGACTGGGGGAGCTCAAAGAGGAAATCACCGATTGTCATGGTTCCTCTGCAGTGGTGGAAGAATTTTGGTTCCTTGGTCCAAAGAACTATGGCTATACAGTTAGAAAACAAGATGGGGAGAAGCATTGTGAGCTGAAAATCAAAGGAGTGTCTTTTAATGTTTCCGTGTCTGAGAAGATCACAAAAGAAACCATGATCAAATTATTGAATTCTGGAAGTAATTTACCAGTTCAGTATTCTCAAATCAACAAGGACAAACGAAGTTTAGATATTTGCAGTAAAACAATCACAAAGATTTATCAACGCGTCTACGACAAGCGTATTTTATTTGACGATTTTACAACTGCGCCTTTTGGATATATTGACATTTAATATGACATTTCAACATTAGAATGACCTTAGTGACTTTGCTGTGGTTAGAATTGTATTAATTAGAATAATAATAAAGGTATACTTGTAAAGTGCATTGTACTGACATGAAGCGTAAGATAGCTCTGACGCATTTCTGTAATTTTACTTCAAATTTGCTTTTACAAAACTGGTATTAGGAGCAGAAGGCATTTACTGCTTGGAAACAATATTAACATAAACAGATTAACTTTACCAAAATCAAGCTATCAGTAAAATCACTAACTTTAGCTATCAGCAAAATGAAGCGGACTAATCTTCTCTGTATACTTATTCTAATCTTAATACTTGCGATCGCAGCTCTTTGTTCGACCATAATTTTTTATGTAACCACCCTGCAACAATTAAGCAACGATTCGCTTTATGAAGCTACCACGAGTAATCAGCAGGACGAAACGTTCAATCCCATAATTGCAGAGCTGCTTCCCAATGGATTCGTTGGTATTCACCAAAATAGGCTACGGCGAGTTTATCCAATAAAACAATTTCAAAAGATTCAAAACTTCCTTTGGATATGCTTTAGTGGAAAAAAATGTCGACTACAGGAAACAAATGATCTACTGTGTCCCCTCATAGCCCAATATCATGACGTCCAACTTTGCCTTGTATCCGAACGTGAAATAATGTTTGCGCGTATTGGGCCAATTCACATTACTCGCTCTGATTTGCTAAAACTTTACGAAGTTTAGATAACACTAAACTTAGTTTCTTACTTCTGTGTAGGTTCTTGGCTTGATGATTGCATGATTACGCAATCAACAATTATAAAAGGAGACAAATTTCTGAAATATTCACTTTGTCTAATTTTGTGGATCCGTGCGGTTGTGTTATAATGCCTTTCAAGTGTACTCAATGTGAAGAAGTATTTTCAATCATTGCTGATAGACGGAGGCATATTCGTAAGGTTCATGCTAATCGCCAAGCTAGAACCTGTTGTGGTCAGACATATAAAACTCTCCGATCCTTGAGAAAGCTGAAGACTGAAGTGCATTCTCAATATCAAATATTAAGTCTACTAGCCAATCCATGGTGGATGATCCGATCGCGAAGACTAATTGTGTCCGTATTAATATTTCTGATGGATCATTTGCTTTTATTTGTTATTCTGGATGGCACCCATTTAGCAGCTTCTATATGTCCCCAGTAAGCATTGGCGGAGTACTGTACCGTTCTGCTGAGCAATATACCAGGCCGAGAAGGCGCGATATTTCTTGGACTGGAAGACTTATTGGAACATTTTAAATTCTTGGTCTCCTTACTGTGCCAAGCAGCTGGGTAAATCCATTGAAAATTACAATGAAAACATATGGATAAATGTTGCCTGTAGTTGCCTGGAATTTATTACTAAGGAAAAGCTACGGCAGCATCCTGAGATTGAAACTCTTTTGGCCAACACAGGTGATGATGTTTTGGCTGAAGCTGGCAAGTCAGATGCCTTCTGGGGAATTGGTGTGGATATAAATGATCCGAGCCTCAGAGAAACAACTGCCTGGCATGGAAAGAATAAACTGGGACAAATACTTATGAAGCTAAGGTCAGAAATTAGAAACGAATTAATGTAAACTGATTATCTTTAATAAGTGATTACATACTGTGTGCAAAATAATTGCTATATTAATAAAAACAAGTTTGTTGTTGTGTTTGTTTATTCTCTAAGTTTTTTGGTATGTGTAAGTACGATGGCGCAAAGCGTTATTGCAACCCCCCTTTCTGAAATTTCAACATCCATTCACATGTATAGTAGCCGCTCCAACTAAGGCTGGGAAAACAACGTTCGTGTCTAAGTTGATACAATTCTCAGATCAGATGGTGATTCCAAGTCCACAGCTCATTTTCTGGTGCTACAGTGAGTGGCAAGAAGCATATGATGAGTTAAGTGCTGTTGAATTTCACCAGGGAATTCCAGAAATGGAAGAGTTGAAAACAGGCCCGCCTACTCTGGTAGTTATAGATGATTTAATGTCGGAAGTCCAGAAAAATTCAAGACTTATTGAGTTGTTTACCCGTGGATGTCATCATTGGTCACGTAGCGTGATACACATAACTCAAGACATATTTTTCGATAAGCGACGTACAAGCCGAATCAACGCCCAATATATAGTATTGATGAAGAACCCAGCGGATAAACTCACTCCGCTGAAACTGGCAAAGCAGATGTTTCCCGGCAAGGTAGTTGGTTTTATGCAAGCGTTTAACCACGCCACACAGAAACCTCACGGGTACTTGCTCATTGACTTGGATCAGAACACACCAGATGACTTTCGACTGAGGTCAACAATATTTCCAGACGAGCCAAATGGTGTCTACAAATTGAAGAAAAGGACATAAGAAGGATTCAAACGGCACATAGCTCACTGTATTTAGAATTAAACAGTTAGCAATGGCTAAACGTTTTGAAAAGCATGTCGACTACCTCAAAGTGCTCTGCACTTGCAATGCTAAGCAACGGCGTGGTATTATTGAAAATGGAAATTCAGAATTAATAAAAACCATTTGTGACTGTAGAAAATGTGTTGTCTGGTAACGTTATACTTCCTGAAAAGTACTTACGGAGGCTGAAGTGACACAGAAAACTACTGCGTCAACTTCGTAATAAGCAGAAAACCGTGCAGTCAAAGAAGCGACTAATTGTGCAACAAGGAGGTTTCCTTCCTACATTGCTTGCACCTTTGCTAGGAATTGTTGGCGGGCTAGTTACCGATCTAGTTATGAAAAGATAATGGAGTATTCTATCCTTGTGCGACCAGAATACTTTGAGCGTCATCTAAAAGAAAGTGAAACAGATGTGGAGCGTGTATCAAGAAAGCGGAAATATCCATCTGATGTTAAGCTGGCACTATATAGGCAAAAGGATTATAGGCGGCGCCTGCTTAGAGACAAGGGACAAGAGATTCTCGTTAAACAAAGTCAAGCCAGTGAACCTGTGCAGCAAGACCCTCCAAAAATTGATCCTATTGTTGCTACTTTACCAAAGAATCTGCGAAATGTAGGAGATAAATTAATTGAGCATTTGAGGAGCATTCCGGATTCAAAGATCAATGAAAAGGGAGAAATATCACATAAAGGGACCGTGGCACATGGATCGTGAATACTTGACCTTGTTCACGACTTTGTCCGGCGCAGGCCAAAGAAAAGCCCCGCTACAGGATGGGAACTTATGGCTACTGCACTGCGTAATAGCAACGTTCCTCGAGAATTTATTACCAACCCAAGTAGGTGGAACTATATCAATAATCATACACAACAACAAGTTCAAGGAGGAACTGGTTTAGCTCTGCGGAAACTGAAATGGAAGACACTTTAGCATACTACTACTATACACCCTCCAGTCCCGTAGCTTATTCTGGTCCTCGGAAACTGTACAACTATGTCAACTTCAGGATCTGCTACAGGATTAGCATTGTCTGCAGTTAAAGATTGGCTCAAGAAACAATATACTTACACTCTGCATAAGCCTATTCGTCGTAAATATACCAGAAGGAGATATTTTGTCACTGGTGTTGACATGTTATGGCAAATTGATTTAGCAGATATGTCTAGAGTGGCAAATGTGAACGATGGATACAAGTTTCTGCTAACATGTATAGATGTGTTTTCAAAACATGCTTGGGCAGTTCCTGTAAAGTCTAAGTCTGCAAGTGAGGTTACTACAGCATTTGAGTCTATACTACTACAGTCCTCAGGAATACCAGCAAAGTTGCAATCGGATAGAGGCACGGAATTTTTAACTCAACAATTTCAGAAGCTTCTTATCAACCGAGATATCCACTTTTATACTTGCGACAATCCCGATATCAAGTGTAGCATTGCGGAACGAATCAATAGGACTTTGAAGACCAAGCTGTGAAAATATTTCACTAAAACTAGAAGCTATCGATACATTAATGAATTACAGCAGTTTGTTGATGCGTACAACAACACAAAACATACAAGTATTGGCATGACTCCAGCAGAAGCTTCCGACCCCGCTAATCACAATAGGGTTTACCAAAAGCTGTATGGGCGTCAAAGGCATCCTATTGCAAGAGCAAACTTAGAGGTTGGAGACATTGTACGGATCAGTAAAGCAAAGGGTACTTTTGATAAGGGTTACCTTCCGAATTGGTCTGAAGAGTTGTTCAAAATTGTAAGAGTAACAACTAACAACTATCCTCCAATGTATCAGCTTTTAGATATGCAGAACGAACCGGTGCAAGGAGGCTTCTATGAGCCTCAGCTACAGGCCGTCACCGAGCCCGATAGTTATTGGATTGAAAAAATCATAAAAAGGTGTCGGCGCCGGGGAAAACTTGAGTATCTGGTGAAGTGGTCTGGATATCCTGAAAAGTTTAACAGCTGGATTAGCGATGGCGAGGGATTTCTTCCTGCAACTGCCTAGCAATACCGGAGACTTTGATAGTAATACTCTGGCTCATTATGAAGTGAGACTACCTCATCGAATATGTCGAAATGATGTATCCTGTTACATGGGGAAATTTTATTGAAAAAGACACCAAAATTTCTATTGCTTTCCCTAACCGCCGTCCGGTAGTCAAACAACTACCAAAACGACACTACGAGACAGTTGACGACCTGTGCCAGGCCATCAATTTTACTATTCTCAATATGCGTCATCCTAGAGGCGATCCCAATACACTTTAGATTTGATGGATACAGACACAGAGTTGTGTACACTGTACCAGCAAAAAAGATTATGTGTGTCTACTATCTACGGCTGAGCGATGATCTGTATCAAATGCTTGGTTTCAATTGGAGAAATCCGAGAACAATACGTTCGGTTGACAAAATTGTGTCTTTGGAAGGAAAGCAAATAGCACCAAACAGCGCTACAGCTTAAAACTTATTGGAGTTTACTGCGGAAAGAGAGCCCGACATGAAAGGAGGTTTTTATTCCTTATACGTTTACAGCGACGTGGTAGCCCCCTCAAGTAGTGGGTAATGCATTGGCTCCATTGATCAGAGTGATTAATGTTGAAGGTGATCATGGTGATAGTGTAAGCAAAGAATACCATAGCCCTCACTATGTGTCTGTATTAAAGAAGGAATTTAGCACTTTTGAAATCAATATAAACGACGACAGCGGGAAGCCTGTTAAGTTTGCATTTGGGAAAGTGTTTGTAAAACTGCATTTTAGAAGGCTAAGACAATGAGAACCCCCTACTATCCAGAAAGTATAAAGACTTGGAAAGATGCGCTTCTGCAAACAGGAGGCGCGCTTCCCACGTATTCCGGTCAACCTTATCAAAGAGGCTATGGAATTGGAAGCTTCTTCAAGGGCCTGTTTCGAGCAGTCTGGCCCACTGTAAGAAAAGTTGGTATTCATGTTGGCAAAGAAGCCCTTAGAACAGGAAGGGAAGTTGCAAGAAACTATCTTAATGACCAACAGGACGTAAAAAGTTCGTTGAAAAAACGTAGCCGTCAGGCGTTGGGACGCACGCTGAGCAAGGTTGGTGACGACTTACAGCAAGAGGGCGAAGGATTTGGTTGTAGGCCACCGGCAAAAGACATAAGAAGGCTAAGAAAGCGGCGAAAAGTAACGCTTCCCTCTGACGTATTTGGAAATGGCTAAGCAACTTGACGCGCAATCATATCCCGGTTTCAAAAGTGAACTGGACCTATTCTCCCTTCTTCCTACCCAAGTTGCTGTAGAAAAAGGCTACCGGGCAGAATGCTATCCCCAAAATCCAGTAACAGATAATGGACCCTACAGAATACATGTTCCAAAGGATTCGTTTATGCTGGATTTGAATAAAAATTATCTTTATTTGAAAATCAAAATTGTCACAGAAGATGGAAAGGATTTGGAATACCCGACTTTGGCGGGCGGCGCAGCGGACACGAGCAAGGCTATAGTCGCTCCTATCAATCTGATTGGATCCACACTATTTGAGAGGGTCATTGTCAAACTTAGTGACAAAAAGATTGAAAACAGCGGACCCTTGTACGCTTATAAGGCATACTTGGAAGTATTGCTAAGCTACGGTTGGGATGCCAAGAATACTCATCAGCAACTGGCTATGTTCTACAAGGATGCTGTAGGAAATTTTAATGATATGTCAACAGGCGCTATGAAGTGGCGGGGAAAGCCATTCATGACGAATAAAGGGGTGGAATTGCTTGCTCCATTGCATTGTGACCTGTTTAAGCAAGACAGGTATATGCTAAGTGATACCGAATTCTCCATAGAATTACACAGAAATTCTGATAATTTGTCCTGATGAGTGATGGAACAGTCTACAAAGTAAAGGTGGTAGATCTCAGATGGTATGTATGGAAGGTGAAGCCGCAAGAATCCCTCAGTTTGGCAATTGAAAATGTTCTACGCAGCAACGAAGCTGCCAAATATCATATTAGAAGAGTTAACATGGTGACGAGACACATAGCACAAAAGTCTCAGACAGTTGTGGAGAATTCGATTTTTTCTGGCCACCTGCCCAGGCGAGTGGTTATGGTGATGGTGGACTCTGAAGCTTTCAATGGTTCTTTCACCAAGAACCCCTTGCAGTTTGAAACCGGCAAAATCAGTGAGCTGTCGCTTAAATACGGAGATGAGTATATTCCTAAACATCCGATGAAAATGGGTTGGGATGCCTTCCAGTAAAGCATCCCTTATATGTACCTATTTGAGGATATTAGTGCAGTCAACAGTGACAAAGGAATAGACCTATCTTACGGAGATTACCGTAAAGGATATACAATTTTTGTCTTTAATCTAACAGCAGACAGTATTGACGGAGGAGCCATGGAACTAATAAAAGAAGGAGATCTATCCTTGTACATGCAATTGAAGGAACCCCTAAGCTCAAACGCACAAGGTGTAGAAATAATTATCTATGGTGAATTTGATAACTTAATTTCTATTTATCAAAACAGAACCACATTCTTCGACTACTCCCTGTAAGTTAATAAATGAAGAGCAGCGGGCCCTGCCAATAGAGACAACATGAACAGTCTGGAAATTGCGGAAACATTTAAAAGAGATTTATGCGTTGATAGATTTTTCCTGGGAGTATTTCCGTGCGATCAGATGCCAGAAGTCCATCAGAGGCCGGCATGTCTGGTTCTCAATACTGATCCTGCAGTGGCTCCCGGTCAACATTGGATTGGAATGTATTTTGACCAGTATACGGAGTACTTTGACAGTTATGGCCTGGAGCCAATTCTGGCTTGCCAAGAAAAGTATATCATTCACAAAACTAAGCAGTTCTGTTTGCAGGACTTTGATACTAAAGTTTGTGGAGAATATTGTATTTATTTTTTACATAAAAGGCTGAGAGGATGGTCGTTCGAGGGCATCATAAACTATTTAAGGAAGCGTGGAGAAAAGAACGACTCAATTGTGAAGACCTTTGTCGATGAGTTGCGAGTCTATAAGTACTGTCCTTCAGCTCAGTGTTGTACGTGCAGAAGCTATGAAGATTGTTAACATTGTACAAAAAGGAAAGTTGAATTCCAGAGTAGATTTAACTAAAGTACCAGGAGCTGTGTACAACCCAGGACGATTTAGTGGAGCCATCCTAACTGTAGAGCCTTGCACCATTTTATTATTTTCTACAGGAAGTTTCCTGTGTCTTGGAGCCAGAAATGAAGATGACGGAAGGGAAAGTGGTCAGAAATTGGCAAAGCTTTTAAATACCAGTGTTCGGGTACAGGCCACCTGCAACGTTGTAGTTTCTCATCAAATTGGATCGGAAATTGATTTAGAGGGGCTATACAACCATCTTAAATGTAACTTTTCAGATATTTGCCTGGAGTTAGAACTATATAGTGGTATAGTGTGGAAAATGAAGAGCGGTACAATAAGAATGTTTCATAATGGTAAATTTTTTATTGTTGGTTTGCGTAGTGTATCTGATGCTTTTAGTCTTGTAAATGATGTGTGTAGTATTTGCTGTGGATTTTTGAAATAAAGAAATACAAATAAAAGAAAAAAAAAGAAAAACACAATGATAGCGGTGACAGAGAACCTTCCCGTGGTGCTGTCGTTAAAGCACACAAAGTGCTGAACAAGTCTTAGTCTGCCAGTTCTGAAACCTGATTCTCTGATGTTGCAGCTCCAGCGTAGTTTTATATACGTTAGCCAACAGCAAACTAAGGGCACAGAAATGCCATTGAGTTATTCATGCAGCGTGCTAGATGCTGAACCGCTCCATCACTAGGTTGGGGTGATGAATAGCTCAATGGCATTTCTGATGCTAATTTGGATTGAGAAAAAAAGTCGTAAGTCAGCCCTAAGCATAAATTTTCGGGGCGCGCGGGCGGAGGAATGATGATTGCATGATTACGCAATCGCTGCACACTTGCGCAATCAACTGCGCTGATTGCGCCTGCGGGCAGCGTAATATTTGAGTAATTAGTGAGGTTGTTTTAGGTATATTTTGCCGAGATTCCAGGAATTATGACGTCATTGTTAGCTAGTCTAGAGCTAGCTATTAGTTGGCTTTGACGTGCATAAGCATCACGTGATATAAGCAAACATGTTTTTAGAGCAAATCGCAGCTGTTTTGTGGTGTCTTAAATGTCAAATTAATTAGCTATCATATAACAGCTGACGAACCGATTATTGATTTTATAAAAAATAGCCGTCCAACAAGACGACGCTATATGATTAACACATCATGTGTTAAAGATACGGGGGGGGTAGGGGACATCTATACTACTTTTAGGTAATTCGACAACATCATTTCCTAGCATGGGTAACCAAGTGTTTTATAAACAAAGGGGTTTATATTTTGGTACCCAGCAATATTTTTAAAGTTTCACATTTTGGTATTATTTTGTTGTATTTTTAGATTTTAACTTAATCCTAATTCTAATCCAAACTATAACTAGTAGAAATTCTACTAGTTATAGTTTGGATGTTTTCTCTCTGTTGTTGCCTTGTTGCTTTCTCTCAATAATGACAATTGACTAAAATATTCATAGTTTACACAAATTACATAAATTTATTTAGGGTTAAATAATTATTCTTTCCAGGACCAAACCGTTCTTAACCCACCTTCACTATAACTTACTCTGTGACATTTGTTTGAAGTTTCTTCAGGTCATCTCTGATAGTCTCACACATTTTAGTAACCAATGGTGCTGAAGCTGGCTTTGAATCCGATCCATCGAAATATTGGAATCCCTTATCAACTAGCCTTTTTGCTAGAAGATTTCCGGCAACTGATGTAACATTATTAATGAATGATGTAACATTATTAATGAATAAATTCATCTTAAATTTCCTACAACGAACATTTCCGCAAATTATTTATGTACTTTTCCTAAAAAGTGAACCTAATTAGATTCCATTCGGAAAGCGTGAAGGGTGCTAACTAGTGTTGTGCGTTGGCCGGTGCGGCCAATGGCTAGCCAACGACTGGCCATTGGCCGACCAAGCCATTGCCCGTTGGCCAAAAAAATCTCAGCAAATTGGCTTGGCCAACGGCCAATAGGCTGGGAGTTGGCCATTGGCTGCCAATGGTCGACTGTTGGCCTAGCTCAAATTTACTGGTTTTCTTGCGTCAACAATGTTACAAAATTTTGCTGCATAATATCGTGCACACGTTACAGCATAGACGTTACATTTGGTACATTGCTACAGATTTCAAGTTTACCTAAATAAGATGTTGACACTTAGCTCCAACTTTTCTATACGTACGTATGTACTCATTCACTTTATTTTTCAATACAATGTTAATTGCATGCAAATTTTATTTGTGGAGGCTTAGTTTTTAGTTTTTAAAAAATTAGTTTATAAATTTGTTTAGTAGTCAACGTCTCATCAAATCATTGTAATCCTCAACACAAATTAAAACAGAATTGGAGCTAAACATTTAGAACAAGTGGGCCCCAAAAAGGGCATTATTCCTTTGTTGACTCCGTAATAATTTCACTGATCAACGGCCAACGGCCAGCCTCTGAATCCGAACAAATAAAACAATAGTGGGAATTTTATGCAACTACAACTGGTTCTTCAAGAAATCATCTCAACCTGCAGGTAGGTGTCACCGCGTTTTCGAATCGTCCTCCCAAATCTTCATAGCCCTATAATGTAGCGTCAAATTTTAATATATTCTCCTAAATGCTATGCTAAGCAAGCCCTTATAAAAATGTTAACGCTAGTCTTGGGATTGGCCGAAATTTTCCTTGGTTGGCTTGGTTTGGCTTGGCCGGGCATTTGAAGTTGGCCAGCCAATTGGCAGTTTGCTGACTCCGGCCTTGGCCAGACTCCGGCGAAGCCAAGCCAAGCCAACCAAGGCAACTTTCGGCCAATCCCAATACTGGTGTTAATATTTTTATAAGGGCACGCTTAGCATAACATTTAGGAGAATATATTAAATTTTGGAGCTACATCGTAAGGCAACGAAGATTTGGAAGACTCGAAAAAGCGGTGGTACCTACTTGCAGGTTGAGACGAGTTCTTGAAGAACATTGTAGTTACATAAAATTCTCACAAATTTATTTATTTATTCGGATTCACAGATGAAGATCAACCGTTAACGTGTAATAAATAATTACTACCCTCACTACTTAACTGCATCTTCAACCACACTTTTACTTATCCACTATTTAGAGTAACGCACCATTTACTAAACTAACTACAGAAAATATGCAGTGGAAGTTCAAATCTCTATCTCTGTAGAGATTCAATTTTAAGCATTACTTCACACTAAAACTGCCTAGCTGAAAAGTACCTCTAAATTGCCTGGCAACTGTTCTCAGGACAACCAGAAGAATGGAAAGAAGGAAAGAAAGGAAAGAAGGAAACAAGAAAGTAAGACACTAGACCCGCATTCCGAAAGCTTTGGTGGCCATGCCAACTTTATCCATACAAATGGTATGGGTAACAGTGTTTAGAAATCAAATTGGTTACTTGATTGAAAGTTAATTCACTGGTTCACTAACTCTGGCGTTCTAAACCATGGTTTGCATGGCAGAAAAATGAAAAAAACTTGTTGTCTAGCACTGGAATACTTATTATTGGTGTATTCCAGAAGAAAGGATACAATTGGTATGCTGCATCCTTAGTTTTGGACTTCAGATACACTTACACATTACCCCATTCCAGATAATCAGAGGAATTAATTTATTTATAATTTTAGCATATCTAAGAACTGATTGAAAACTGTTAAGTTAAAGAAAAACTGTTAAATATTCAGCGGTGTTGGTGTCCCCGTTAGCCAGCATCGAATTTTCAGGTTCAGAGTCAGGATTCAAAGCCAACGTCTTGCTAACATGAGAGAGCTTGGCGAATCTTAGTCAGCCGGAAAATTAGACATTTAACAAATTTGTCGATTTTTGCAGAGAAAAATGGCATTCTATGATTCTTGTTGTGCCTCATGATTCCAGGTCCTACCAGGTTATAGCAAAACATTGCAACTCCAACTTTTAATGAGTTTTTATTAAAACCCAATACTAAATGTATCTTGTATGTATATATGTAACAGCTTGACTTCCTGATCCCGTTTCGATTACTTTTGCTTTTACGACAATAGAACTTGTCCCTTGTTTGGTATGGTTGGGCTCGGGCATGAAACATCTCCAGATCTTCCCCTGTCAAATGCCTCAGTTCTAGAATAGGCTCAATTTTGAATTAAGTTGTGAACAGATCGGTGTATATAATTCAAGTCTGTACTGCAGCTATACCTCATTCTACGGAATCGATATATATTTTTCTGATCTGAAAGCTTAACCGAAAACGCAACTTTAGACTTATCTTTAACTTTAAACTTTAAGCTTGCCATTAGGTAGGCTTTTAAAAGAAAGCAGTCTGTGTAAAACCAAATATTCTGAAGGAACAGCTAAAAGCATTATGTCCAGAATTGAGCATTATCCAAACTACACCACTTTTCTAGTATTTCACAATAAAAGATTCGTCGAGTGCAGCTTACAATTTCAGCTTTTCAGGTTTTCGAACTGTGTTTAATGAATCGTATTCGTGCAGTCAAATTCGAATGAGACAATTTGAATCCTTTCAGAACGTTTGATAATTGTGTATAATTTGTGTAGGCTGCGCCTGTAGCTTCAGGGCAAACAGTTCAAATTAATAGCAGGTTATAGTCCAGACTTTTAATAGCAAAATAAAATAGGTTGAAAACATCAAACTGTATAGATACAGTAAGATAAATGTAACTGTGATTTGCAGAAGCTTCCACCAAGATGTCCAGTATTTCTGAGGTATCCAATTTTCGAGCATAACCAATTGGAGTTTCACCGGCCTCATTTTTCTTTGCAGGATCAGCGCCATGCTCGAGGAGTTTTTTGTTAGGTTCCAACTCAGTTCCAATTTTCACAATTCCTGGATTACTATTGTTACTGATCCACACGTTAGTAGAACTTAATTAGGCTTAAAATTATAATTAAGACTAGGATTTATGCCCTAATTGAGTGTAAACCTTGGACCCTATTGATGAATTTTTTGATTTCTACTGAATACTGGCAACTCTAACTAGACAAACATAAGATAATCTATACAATTATTGCTTGGACATTACTTAATAAATACATTCCATGTCGATGATCTTCGCTCTTCTTCACAGATTTAGGGCAGTAGTATTCTTCCTTGTAGGTTGAATAATTCGGACTATTTTTAAACCAATTTTGGTTATTTTTAATGCCTTATATATTTTATTAATTCCATTACGCATGCTACCGATATTGGACTGCTGATGGAATCAGAGTTTTCAGAATGAAAGAAAAGTGCCTCGTTTACCCTTCAGAACCACTGATTTAAATGTTCTCAATAGCCAAGAGGTCAAGGTCCAAGGACCGAAAACAGTAGCTGTTGCACTCACAAAAGAAAATCTATAGGATCCCTGATAGAATTTCAACACAGTCGAAAAAGGACATGGGCCCATTTAGACTTACACTGAGTTTCCGGGCATCTCAAAATGTTCCACAGCAACCACCCCAGGGAAAAGTGTTGTACCCCTTTCCCACTTATTGCTGGTTATTCCCCAACCCACTTATTCCAGTTTTTATAGCTTGTATTGACGTCAGTCCTTTTTGCCAGCTTTGTGTTTTTCTTTTTCTTTTCTTTTCTTTTTTCTTCTTCCATTATTTTCTCCGCCCCCGCATCGCTTAAAACCTTAATCACTCCCGTTTTCTTTAGATTGCATCGCAGTGACCTACTTTAGGGTTTACTTGTTGTGAAGTGCCTTATTAAATAGTCTGTGTCCCTTATTTTGTGCCCCTTTTCTTTGCTGTTCCCTGGCCCTTAAATAAATCTTTCAAAGAACCCTTAAATTCAAATTATTTTAGCCCGCCGACAGAACCTGAAACCAGTTTGAGTTAAAACGTGAAACTCGGACCTTTCCGAAAAATAAGATTATTTGAAGATTTTAAGCAGCTATTTCGGTTGCAATGTGAGTGTGAGTCTATATTGTCAGGAATTCATGCTTGAGATTGTTGCTGAAGCTGAAGGCCCTTTTTCTGATCTTTTCTGAACTGAACCTGAAACTCCGCCTCGAACAACCGGAAGACTAAAACATTCGAAACTCAGCCACAATTCAAAAATATTAGAGCCTAATAATTGACTTAAGGTTTTATGATAAAATGCTACTGCTCACATAATATGCTTATACGATATTATCATGGGAGTCAAATCGACACCCAAAAATGCGATTCAAAATAGCACCCAAAGAGCGCTCAATTGATGTCTCAGCACTCTTAAAAAACTCTTGTAGAAATTACAGGAATTCTTGTAGTTTTCTACAAAAGTGCTCCTGTGCAGTCAGTCACTAGTGGAGCTTCTTGTGTTTTCCACAAAAGCAACTTTTGAATTTTGCCGACCTGTAGAATAGTAAAAATTACAGGAGTTTCCTGTAAAAATACTAAAGAAACCTGTAGTTGTGCTCAAGTTTCTGCTCAATCCTGAATCAGACTCCAAACCTGTTATTTTTACCAGAAAACCTGCAATTTTCACCGAAGCTATCTGTGAATGGAAAAGGAGGGCTGGTGCGGCGGGGTCGCTCCCAAAATATTTGCGGCAGGGACCGACCGTAACAAAAAATCAACCACGGGGTGTTAAAAGACTGAAAATTTGAAAACGTTCAAAATTTTCAGTCTACAAAAATTATTATCACTGTCGCCCCTATAAACTCAGTTTGCGTTTATCAGCGTATCGAGTAATAAATAACCTGCAGAGTTAAGCTGTAAACTAGGGAAAATCACAAGTTTGTATTTGTGTTTGTATTGAATACTAGTCTAACTTGTAATCCATTATACCAAAGTATTTCCTGTAAAAGCTACAAACATTGACATGTAGAAATTCAAATTACACGACTTTAACCTGTATTTTCTTCAAAAGCTTTCGTATTTATCATCTCAAAAGTGATTCCTGTATACTTTCTACTGAAACATTTCTAACAATGTATTATTACTAGTTCTAGCGTGTCAGATTTTAGCTAAAGCAGTATATTAATCCGAAACTTGTCAGATTTTTCAGCGTCAATTCACACCAAACCTGCAAGAGCATGCTTTCATATTTCAACCTGATACTCGAATTTGGAAAGCAGAAAAGGGAGTTGGAGGAACCAACTGGCAACAGCTTCCTGGTCTATCAGAAACAATGCCTATTAACAAATTATCGCTTTTTCTTCAACAAAAGGACAACATTATAAAAGCTAGTTTTCATTCAGGACATGAATATTATCGTTTGAACTATTGCCAAATTGTACTCGGATAATTAGAGTCTTCACAAGAATGGAATCAGTAACAACTACTGGATATACCTGTCATGATGTCGATGACGAAGATTTTATTGCACCAACGACGATATTGCCCAAGATACAATCAACCAAATCAAGAATCTATTAGCAACAACCACAACAACAGCAATAACAACAACAACAACAGCAGCAACAGCAACAACAACAACAACTGGTACCACAGTCTCAGTTAAAAATGGAAGGTCAACTACTGCAAATGCAACCGGCAACAACAGCAAAGCCAGCGGAAAACAAAAAGTTATGGCTGTTGTTGGAGTGTCTATAGTGTTCCTGACTACGTTGATTATAATTTGTACAGTGATGTTGCTACTGGAAAGAGGTCAAGGAAAGGGCTCAAATACGAAAGGCAAATGTACACTGCGAAGGATGTTCTCAAGACTTCTCAAGGAAAAGAGGAGATCAATCCAGAAGTTCCCAGACTTAGTGAGCTTCTGTCAAGGGAAAGGAAAAAACGAATAAAACTTAACGACTGATCGGAACAACTTAGGAACTGAAAACCGGAATAAATATGCGATTCGAAGTTTTAATTTTTATGCGTGATGTGCATTGCAGTTAATTAAATGATTAATTAATGCATAAGGTGAGTTAAACAGAAGGTCAGCCATTGATGACAATGGTTCACCAATCCGCTAGAGCCTTTCCACTTGCTAAAAATCGCCCTAGCTTTTAATTTTTTTGACCCAACTTAAATAAACCCTAACTTTGAATGGGGGCATACCAGAGGCTGATGAATTCAAAAATTCAAAAATTTTTAAATTTTAAAAATTTTAGAAAAATTCTAAATTTTAGTTCGGTTAGGGGGACCAAGGGGAACCGAAAAATAGTTTGAAAACAATTTTGCTGACAACTTGCATACAGGGATTTTCAGGGGCACTGAGCACGACTTTGAGATCCGTTTTCGATTGAGCTTTTCATCAGCTCAGTATGAGCTTACATGTTAAAGTTCACATCTTTAGCTTTATATACTGAGCTAAACGAAAAGCTGAATCGAAAAACAGATTTCAAATTCGTGCTCAGCGCCCCCGAAAACCCCTGGATGCAAGTTTTCAGCAAGATCTTTTCAAAAAGTTTTCGGTTCCCCTTGGTCCCCCTCACCTTACTAAAATTTAAAATTTTTAAGCTTATACTGAGCTAACGAAAAACTGAATCGAAAAACGGACTTCAAATTCGTGTTCTACGAACCTGAAAACCCTTATATATGTACATCTTTTCAGCAAAATCGAAGACAGTTTTTTTCGGTTTCCCTTGGTCCCCCCTTAGAAATCGAAAAAATCTAATTTCGCGAAATTGAAAAATTTTGCGATATTTGAACTCAGCGTAGTTTAAAACATACCCGTACCAAATTTAGCTCATTTGGTCAAGTTTTCAGGATTTTGTGTGGTGTGGTGGTAATCGAGACAAGACCCGAATTTGTAATGGAGGAGACTCTCCCGGTGACCCAGTGACCCGGTCGACCCCTGACCCGGTGATCCGGTGATGTATCTCCGGAGCGGCCCCGGTCGGAGCTCCGAAGCTCTGGAGTAAGTACAAAAGTGTGAAATTTTTCACGATTTTGCTTTATTCATCAAAATATATAATTCTTTGAAAAACATAATATTGCTGTTAACGGTGATTACATATACTTACATGCTTTAATAACTCAAACTTTAACGAAACCTAAGGATGTAGTCTTTTGTCGGAAGGCGCGGCTTGCAAAGAAGCAAAATTATATAACAGAAGTCCACTCCCTTACAAAATCCATCTTCAGTGATGGCTTTAAACTTTTTAAAATACATAAAATGCGATTTGCGTAACTTCAAGTAATGCTACAGGAAGTGTGGTGAAGAAGCCCCCTGTGGCTAAACTGCATGATAAATATAGGGACTAATGTTTTGTAATGGAGCTTGTGCATTAGTGTCTACAACCTTCGGCAATGATCCCGCCTCTAGGCGGAATAAACAAGCAGAAGTTGTATGCGAAACAAGTTGTTGGCAGTTGTGGAGCCGCCACTACAATTGTATCTGGGTCGGCATCCGGCTACGCGTCAATTATATTTCCTTGAGTAAATAATTAGGTGAGGATTCGCTAAATAACCGTTAGAATGTCCGTAGCAGGAAAAATAAGTGTCCTGTGTCCTGTAGTAATACTTACTTAAATTAAAAAAAATTAAAATCATGCTTAGGCAACGGGGGTCAGTTGTCTGACTTCGGCCCCACATAACTATATACTTTCCAGTTTTCGGTCTGACTCTTTCTCTGTGGTCTAAACGACTAAGACAATTAAGGTGGACATAGGGACAAGTTACATAGCTACTAGTGCCCTAATGGGTAATATCCCACAAAATTGCATTGTTTTGCAGAATTTCACACATTATCCATATACAAATCTAAGCTGTCGCTCCTACTCCACGCTAAACCTTTGTACAATTCCGAGTCCATTATTTTTCAAAGATTCTGTCCTTACTTTTTTGAAGCTTTTCACTTCCTCAAACTAAATTTGTTTGTCTTAAGTTTGTCCACGTGCTTGATTTTGACATAAAGGTCTAATTTACATGAGCAATAGCAGGGAATCAACTAAACCAAATTTCATTTAGTTTGTCTGACAAGGTTTTGGATGTTGGTTACGTTTCAAATTAGCAATTACAATCGCAAGCAAGAGCACTGCGTCTTAAACTGCGAACGATGCCCACTTACATCAATACCAATATCAACAAACCTAATTATATAAGCGAATGTTTTCATTCCAATTGTTTTGCGACAGTTCACATATAAAAAGCTTCTACACCCTTCTCATAGACGTAACTTAAAATGGATTAGGTATATCCAATAAGCAGCTACCATATAGCAAGCAACCTTAAACACACAGATACCGACACAGCTCAATTCTAACTTCCATTATGTGTAATTAATCATCTTAAAACAAAGCCATTGAAAATCCGTAAATGAAATTTTGATTGTAGACTTGAAATTGCACGCAAGTTATTGAAAAATTGCTATTTACCGTGTAAGACACCGGCCCGCCACCGGCCCACGGGCCCCCTATTTGTAATCTTGCGGGCCGGGCCGTCGCCGAAAAATCCGGGCCGGCCCGAGCCCGCGTCCTAACTCTACTCATCAGAGTCAACCAATGCAGATTACTGTTAACTTTGTCGGAATTAGTCGAAAATTGCTAATACACTTCGCGACATTTTGCCGTTTTCGCCAATTTGAAGATAAGCCAACAGTCCTGTATTTCATGAAATGTACTGTATTTAACAGTCAATTTTAGCAAGTAAGGCGTTAAGCCGCAGAAACTGTCGCCCAATTAAGTAGACCAATCCTACCTAGGTATTTTTCAGCGACAACAACAAAGTTTACTTGAAGACGAAGTAATACGGCACAGTATCAAAGAAGACAACCGGAACAATCTACCCTTAGCCGACAAGATTAACACTTTGCAACATAACAATATTATAGACTTTCTGAAAATCAGCTAAGCACTTATTAAAAGGACTCGAACATACAATGACACACCTGCCAAATCACACAACAACAACAACCCTAGTAAATAAATATTATAATTGGGATACATATAGGGGACAGCCCAGAGTACATAACGGTAAGAGTATGCCACTAGGCATGCTCTTAGTTATCAGAGCACAACCTGCTCTGCTCTCAAACGGCCGATCCCCCACCGCAAATCAAACCAATCACTTCAAATAAATCGCGCGCTAAGCTTTTGTTCTAAAGCTCGAAGCAGGCACAAAAATCGTTCACGGACAGTTTGTGTTTCGGGCTGTAACATACAAGCATAAAGCGAGTGAGCGTACCCCCGTTTTGAAAAGGTACTGATTTGCGGGCTAGGGGGTTACTAGGGTCTGATTTGCGCGGGGGTCAGCCATTAGCGAACAGAGCATATGGTTTTGCTCTGATAACAGAGAGCATGCCTTGTGGCCTACTCTTATCACTAGGTACTCTTGGCATTATTAGTGCATTATAGGGGTACTTGTAAGTACAGCACAGAACAACTTATTCATTACGTAATATGATAATTATTTTATTATTACTAAGACATAGTTTCTAGATTAGCGCTGTCTGTACTGGAATTACAGTGGTCAGCCAGCAGGCAGGAAATATTCACAAACTAATAGGAAGGATAGTCTAAAAATCTAAAAAAACAAGAACAATCACCCGACAAATACCAAATTGCATAAAGCGACAAAGACAGGCTACTGACTCAACACTGTAATAAATATTATATATTAAGTTTACATAGTCATCATCACTAACAACAAACTACAGCGTATTTCCAGGGCTACATCACTAAAGATCTGCAGGTAATAGATATCAATGAACAATGAAATTCTAGAACTTAATAGGTATATAAGTAAGTTTCTGAAATATATAAATACTAACAGACAAAATACGCATTATTTCGTAGAAGTATATACATCTCTAATATCTACTCTTAAAGATATTTAATGGGATTAGGTTTTTCTACCATCCTATAATTTCCTTCCTAATCAGTCATATCAAGAGGCCATACTTATAATTTGTGTAAAATTAGCATAAATGCCATACAATAAACTAAAAGATAGAGGACCAAAGTTTATGGAAATGAAAGCTTCAGCTTCACTTTAAATTTGGTTAAGCAAGATGCGGCTGAAATCTCGTGATACCACCCTATGTACATAAAACAGTAATCACAAAAAATGAATCCGGGGAACAACTTTGCTGCATATAATGGAGGCAGCACCGCACTATAAAAGACAGTGAAACAGAAATAAGCAAACTGAACGAAACTACTAAAAATTTAAACTCGGTGTGCAGGACATATGTGACAAAATTGTGTGAAAATGAGCAGAATCCGTGACCATAAAATTTTTCATGGTGGACACCCCCTTAAGTCTTCAAAATTCGAATCTGCGCCGACCCACCCAGATTCCTAAAAAGTAATTTGGACAGACTACTACAACTTTTGCTTTCGAAAAAACTATTTTAGAAAACAGATAGAACGAACAAAGAGTCAATAAAGGGTCAAATTTCTCACAGCTCCAGAGAAAAGTTCAGTATATTATCTTGCAAAGGACAAGCTGTCTAGGAGTTTACAAGACAAGAAGTATATAATTTGTAGTGGCCTTTTGTCATACAATCACACTGGACACACAACTTAATACAATATCAACAGACCCATAAACATAGACGTACAAAGTTGTCTCCTTATTATAATGAAAGTCAAAAAAGAAGGAAAATAGGAAAAGAAATTTCTGAATACAACTTTACAATACAATGCAAATTTAGCAAATCAGTTTACGCTACTATTGTTATTTTCAGAAGCAACCATCAAAATTTAGTAAACAAGTAAATATGTACGTATTCAAAAATCTCAGACATGCAAATAAAAGATGTACGTACAAAAATCAAAGAAAAGCTTAATAGATGTAGCAAAAGAAAATACATACTTCAAGACACTGACACTGTTTCGGCCTGCGCGTCCAAATCTGTGTTTCGGGCACAATCTGTTTTCAATAAAATCTAAGCCTATGGCTGACTACGTGCAGTGGATCAGTTGAAAAAAAATTTAAAAATTAATTTTTGAAATCAGCGTTCAGATAGTCTTTAGCGTTCATAAATTTGAATTATCTAAATTTTCTAAATTATCTAATTATCTAAATCTAAGTGGACAAAGTTTCCGTCTGCGCAAAAATCTCATCAACGTCAACGCTCACACCGAAAGCAAGTGTCAGCGCACCATATCCACAGTATCCTCAGTTTAGTCCAAAAATACTCTATGACAGGGTCACTGAGAATGACTAGACTCCGGAACCAACATTTGACCCCTGACCCAGACAAATCCCTTAAGCTTAAATCAGTCCTGATCCAATCTAATAGGTTGGCTGTTGATATTGACCGCCAGCGGGAATCGTCCCACCCAGATCGTTTGATGCCGTGAAAGGAGGCTCCTGATAGGACCCGCCTCCCTTCATATCTGAAAATAGAAATCAGTAAAACCAAATAGAAGCTTTGCCGCAAATTAAAGGCTATTAACATAAACATACCAAAGCTGTGTCATAAATACAATACTATCAAGAGTACATAATAACTCCCACTCTTAGTTAATAGGATGCAGATCATCAGCACAATTACGGCCTACCCCCAAGCTGGGTGCCTAGTGACCCTTCCACAACTGAGTACCTGGTACACAATTGTGGACCATCACTCGCTTGTATGTTTACGGGTTGAAGCTGACAACGTGCAATCAGCATGCTCGAAACACCACTTTCGAGCTTCAACACGTAAACATGCAAGCGAGTGATGGTACACGATTGTGTACCACTACCAGTATACGTATGTACTCAGTTGTGGGGGGTCACTATACACTCAGTTATAGGGGGGCCCGTTATTGTGCAGATGATTCTGCAGCCTAATAACCATAAGAGTGGGACGCTTGTCACACTATTAGTTATTATGTACTACTTATATTATTAAATCAAAATCAGCTCTAGGCAGCAAAACGAATTTTTCACATTTGAATAAAAACATCCAATATTAAACCAGATGTAGACATAGATGGCATTTGTTGGGGGTCTTCGAAAGTATCTACCATAAAAAGTTGTTGTATGTACCAAAAATTGAAATGTGAAAGTGAAAATGCCAATGCCGCTGCTACTTTAATCTTAATCTAATCTTTGTGTGAAATTTTGTGCACACACTCTAAAATGCACTGCCAAATTTTAAAGGATTCTTAACGGTTTACGAAAAATTAGCTTAGTTTTGAAATATTTTGCCGACAAAGAGCAGTCGCTGGAAACGCTTGCATAAAACCAAATAAATTATTCTGGAAAAAAACGCCAACGTACAGCTACAGAAATGTAGAGCAGTAATGACACAGACAATCATAAAAGGTACTACGTACCCCGTAGAGCAGTTTTTCACGAAAACAGAGCTACCTAGTACTTATGACTAGCGAATTTTGCATTGGAAAAATACCAAAAAAGCATGATCTTACCAAAAATAGAGGTCGGATAGGAACGACACTAAGCGTAGTACGTATATACCCCATGCGAACAATGTTCCGTAAAAGTAAAAACCGATTTCTTTTTTCCTAAATCTTACCTGCATCAGGTGCAAAACCATAGGGCGGCATACCGCCTGGAATGTCTTGTTCATAAGACGGAGCGAATGCATTAGCAGCACCTTCTTGATAACGCCTCCATGCAAAAAATGTCTGCCCAGCCTACAACATAAAAAACACAAAACTGATTAAGTATAGTATATAAAGATTAATTATATGCTGCGCTACACAACAGCATCATGGCATAACTAGCATAAGACTGATACAGACATAAATCTGCACAATCAGCATCAGTAACTACGTACTTTAGTGGAGGTGAAAGTGCCTCAGCCACACCCCCCACTTTATCATCTCCAGTCCATGACCGGACTCACCCCAATCCGTTGGCTTTCCTCCAAAATACTCCGAAACATTCAAACTTTAAGAACTGTCAAAGTGCTTCCACGATTGCTAAGCTTAGCAGGAATTCTTTGATTTAACGGTTTGCAACTGAAACACTTACTTTTCAGCAGGGGCGCACCCAAGGGGGGGGGGGGCGGGGGGGGGGGGGGCCCCCCCCCTGTCAGGTTTCGAAGGTCAGAAAAATTAAGATGCAGAAGGGAGGAAAAGCAGGAAAAACAAAAATTTTCACGCCTTCGGCGCGATTTAACCATTCCTTGTACGTTTTGAGGGTAACATATGGGGTGGGGTAGGGTGGTGGACTTTAATTATGTAGACGTTTCTATCTGCTTACGCTTAAGTTACGTATAATAAATAGACATCAGCAGCCAATGTTTTCAAATAATGGTTTTTCTGCATATTATTGTGGATACGTATTATTAGCAATGAACAATGGATACCCAGATAATTCTTATACCTGGATATTGTCCGGTTTGACAGAAATTTCTGGATATCTGCATAATCGTTTACATTGCAGACAAAGCAACGAAATATTAGCGAATTTTTGACGAAATGTTCAAAAATTGTAAACTATTAAATTTCTGATATTTCTGAATGAAAGGTTGTGGCTTGAGACTGCATGATAGAAATTCGCAGAGTATGAAGTGACAGAAAAATTAAAATTTTAACTGCAAACTCGAAACATTTTCTTGAACTTAAGTTTCGAATAGGCGGATTACCGGATATCCGGTTAAATTAAAATAGGCGACTATTCGGATATGAAAGAATACGTATCAGGCTCCCACCACTAGTGTATATATATATACATGCACACTTTTTTTACAAAATGCAATTTAAAAATGCATAAACAAATGCGTAGTTAAATTTTTCTTCCGCTTTCCACAAAATGGCTCCAAAAATTTCCAAGCTGGTGCGGGGGCTCCCGCCCCCAGACCCCCGTTTTGTCGGAGCTACGTTGCGTTGCTTAGCTTGAATTTAATAGTTATGTACATATATACGTATACCTTATCTGGTGAAATCATGGCTCCAGCTAGAAGACAACTAAGATAATTTGAAACAGCAGAAAGTGTTCAGAAAAAATTGCTTTCATGTCGAGAATGGAAAAAATTCCCAACTTCTGGGGGGCTGCGCCCCCCAGACCCCCTGCTTTCACGTTTATAAGAATTTTAATTATATATATTTAACTACTTCAATCAATGAAACCAACTATATACTACGGCTGGTTCTCAAAGTAAAACTTGTATATAAAACATGTGTAGAAATAAATTTTAAAAGAAAAATTCCAACTTTGGTGCCGCCCCCCCTGTCAGAAAACTCTGGGTGCGCCACTGCTTTTCAGCTATGTTATCACCGTTACATAATAAAATAGGTCAAGCTGCACTTCCCGAAACAACACAGAACCCTCCATTACAAGCAGACCAAAACAGCACCAAGTTTAAGATTCAAAACGTACGAACCCAAGTAATGATAGAGAAAAAGCTAAAAGCTATGGCAGCTTGTGGATCATTAGCAGGTACTATTGTATGCGCTGGAGGACTAAAGGCTTGCCACTTGTTCGTCAGGGCACAGAACGTTATGAAGTAAAGCACAGCTCCAATGGCTACAATAAAATACCAATCCCATGTAAACAAATATTACATGCGGTATCTATGTACAACGATACATCAGGAACAATTCAAATACTACACTTAAGGGGGGATCGCCGGGTACCAAATTTTATAGTCACCGATTTCGCTAATTTTTGGGTATAATATACCCCATATGTGTCCAAAAACAAGACAAATTTTTAGAGTCGAGGATCAATCCAGTTAAGAGATATTGCAGTTCAAATCCTAACAATTTTGTACTTACGCCACTATACCTCGCTGAGGGCTTCGAAGACGTGTACCCATAGGATGACAAAAGACTACGGTATGGCCAATACATCCGCGCGTATTACCGCCAATACTTTTGAGCGACCCCCAAAAAAGTGAGTGGGGGCTTACCGAAAAGTGGGGGGCTCCGAAAAGTGGAGGGGGGACCCAAAAGTGGGCCCCCCCTTCACTGAAAAATGCCAGACTAGGAGAAAATGACAGGGAGGAGGAAAGAGATAATAAGCTTATCAACTCTTCATTGCCAAAAATAAAAGCTTTACCGGAGGCTGCAAGATCTCCAATGACAGCCTGTTTTCGAACTTGGATAGAGCTGATCTGATCAAAATATGCATCTAAAATAGGTGTATATACATTATAAGCGTCAAAGACTAAAAACAAGTAACATTTTAGAGCAGTCTTAAGCATATCGAAACAATACAACTATAGCAAGCTTAACAAAAAAAAATCAAAATTCGGTTTTTTGGCTGGAACTTTCGCAAAACTAAACCAAATCGATTACTTTGAGGACCCATGGATAGGTCTTGGGCTAAGCTTTAAAACCACCCCAGTTTCATTGCTCTACCACCTACCAGTAAGTTGCAGTAGACAAAAATGTGTGATTTTTTTTGTTAAAGGTTTAACAAAAAAAATCACCCGTTAACAAAAAAAATCAGTGGCGGATCGGATCCCAGAGAGCAGCTAGCAACCTTTTCTCATCAGTTTTGGATAGAGCACACTAAATAACGTATTTAGAACCCAAAATCGCTGACCTAGTGCTCCAACTAGGGCAACTGACCCCGCCGAAGTCTTAGTGGTCACTGATGCCCCCCGACAGCGTCCAGTATGAAGTCTGGTGGCTCTAAAGTGCCGTTTTAAAGGCTAAAACGTTGTTTTTTCGTGTTTGTGAGTGATTATAACCTATTTCCAGGCATTTTGGCAGAGAAACTCAGAACTTCATATTTTGGTGGGGTATGACCCACGGTCACGTGACCCCTGCCGGACCCGTCCGGACCCTCCAGGTACCAACTGGACAGTCCGAAGTGGCTATAAACATGTCCTAGGGGGTTTTCCAGGGCGCTGAATTCAAATCTGGCATTAGTTTTTCGGTAACTATGGCCTAATACTGACTTCTGGGATCACGTTTACCGTCGGACGGTTCAGGCCCGGCTGGTTACCAGGTTGGACTACCAGAAGTGCCAGGCAACCTCAAAAACAACGTATATAAGGGTTTTCGGGGTCGCTGAGCTCGAATTTGACGTTAGTTTTGCTCTAGCTGTTGTTCTGACTTCAGTAACAAAACATAAAAATGATTTTTTATTTGTTAAAATTTTAACAAAAAAAAATCACCCACCCCAGGACGGCACAGAGGTCCAACTGGGAACTTCTATATATGTATCGATAGCCCACAGTCAGGACATGTCACATGCACAATATGGGTTGCCTAGGGTTTTCCCTTAGTAAATAGCAGCCGAAATTCGAACTTCGGTCATGAACGTTTTTGAGGTCAGTTTTGGGTACCCTCACTTAAAGGTCTGCCCTGAACGCATGGAGAGGGCCTAGGGGCTCAAACTCACAGGCTGTAATGTCGAGATGTGTGGCTATCACCATGCAAAAATTTGGGTCTCTGCGACTTTCCTGTGAGTCAGGGTGGGGTGATTTTTTTTGTTAAAATTTCGGGTGATTTTTTTTGTTAAGCTTGCTATATAATACCAGATAGTTTCCTCGTATTTCTATCTGTTAGATCATTTGAACTTTGCATCACTTTTTGTCCTTCCCTATTTTCGCTATTTTCTATTTTCGCTATATATCTACTATTTTCGCCCACAGTCAACCCAGCATGCCGGAAACCAGGAGGAAGCGCACTACCTCAGTTGACCACTCTGTTCCCGATAAAAAGCTCCCCAGAATAGTCATTAGTTACTAATCAGCAAAACGCGACAGCTTTTAAATGTTCGAAATTTTAATACTCTTCATCTTTGCCCAATAATGTCGAAGAAATTTTCAACGTTATATATACGTGGCATAACAAACAATTGCAATTTAACACATATATATTCGCTATATAAAGTTTGCAAGCACTACACCGACATTTGACCCTACTCCACTGGGCTTATTCTAGGCAATTTTTCTTGGAGGGGGGGCTCTTTGGGGGGGGGGACCTCGAAGGACATAATATTTTGGGGGGGGGGCAAAAGTTTTCAAAACTTTTCTAGAAACCTGCTTTAAAAAATTGCGCTATTTTGTAGGTAATCATAAATGAGCCGGATTTGATCTACTTCCGTGATAAAATCAAAACCAGAACTTTTGACTCGCCTTTAAAGCCTGGAAAAATTGCCTAGAATGGGAAATTGGATGAGATCAAAATGTCGGTGAGTAATATTGGCGAATATATGTGTTAAATTGCAATTATTTGTTATGCCACGTATCTGTAACGTTGAGAATTTCTTCGACAAATTATTGGGCAAAGATGAGAAAATCAAAATTTCGAACATTTAAAAACTGTCATAGATTTTGCTGATTGTAACTAATGATATTCTGGGGAGAAACTTTTTATCAGAGGTAGAGTCAACTTTGAGTAGTACGCTTCCTCCTGGTTTCCGGCGTACTGGGTTATTGTGGTGCCAAAATAGCTGGATATATAGCGAAATAGAAAATAGCGAAAAATGAGGAGGACAAAAGTAGATGCAAAGTTCAAATGTCCCAACAGTACTCAAATACGAGAAATTTGTAGTATTATATAGCGAAACTAACAAAAATCTTCACCCGAAATTTTGACAAGAAAAATCCACCCCTGACTCACGGGAAAATCACGAGACCCGTAGTGACTGTACACATCTCGACATTTTGCAGCACATGACCCTCTCCGACACGTTCAAGCAGACACAAGTGGTACTCAAAAACGTTCATGACGAGTTCGAATTTCGGCTGTATTTACTGGGGAAAACCTAGTAACCCATATTGTGCGTAGCGTGTCACGAGATATCGATACATATATGGGGGCCCCGGATTAATATCCTAAGTGGAGTGATTTTTTTCCCCCCCCCCCCCCCCCCCAAAATTTTAACAAATAAAAAATCATTTTTTATGTTTTTGTTACTGAAGTCAGAACAACAGCTGAAGCAAAACTAACGTCAAATTCGAGCTCAGCGGCAAAAAACCCTTGCTACGTTGTTTTTAGTTTCTTTCTGGTAGTCCAACCTGGCTAACCGAGCCTGACCGTCCGACATTTCCCTGATGCAGAGTCGAGTATTAAGCCATATTGCCGAAAAACCTAATGCCCGAGATTTGAGATTCAGCATAGGACATGTTTATAGCCGCTTCAAGCTGTCCAGTTGGTACCTGGAACGGAAGTCCGGCGGGGTCTGCCCCGCCAAAATATGAAGTTCTGAGTTTCTCTGCCAAAATACTGGAATATGGTACTTTTTTAGGCCTGAAAAAACAACGTTTTAGCCTTTAAAAACGGCGCTAGAGCCACCAGACTACTGGACGCTGTCGGGGGGCATCGGTGACCCACTAGATTTTCGGCGGGGTCCGGTTGCTAGTTAGTACTAGGTCGGCATTTTGGAGTTTACAAACCGTTACATTTGTGTGCTCACGACGACGAGGAAAAAGATTTGCGTACTTTCTAAAGTTCCGATCCACCACTTTGATTTTTTTGTTAACAGGTGATTTTTTTTGTTAAACCTTTAACAAAAAAATCACACATTTTTGTCTACTGCAACTTACTTTTGGTAGGTGGTAGAGCAATGAGAACTGGGGTGGTTTTAAGCCTTCCAAGTTATCCATGGGTCCTCAAAATGATCGATTTGAATTTAGTTACCCGAGTTCCAGCCAAACCGAATTTTGATTTTTTTGTTAAGCTTTTGCCTGAACTGTATTGTTTCGATATGCAAGACCGCTACAAAATGTACTTTTAGTCTTTGACGCGCAATGTATATGCACCTATTTTAGATGCATATTTTGATCAGATCAACTCTGTCCAAGTTCGAAAACCGTAGACGCTCCGTAGAAAAAATGAAGAGTTGATAAGCTTATTAGCTCTCCTCTGTCATTTTCTCCTAGTCTGGCGTTTTTCGGTGAAGGGGGCCCTTTGTCCCTTTTTGGGGGGCTCAGCTGTGGCAGGTAATGCATGATTATCATGTGTACCATCAATCTTTTCATGTCTATCGGTACGCGTGTCCATGAAAAATTATAGTGACATTGAAATACAAGGAATGACAAGGTTGAGCACAATATGGCTGGATTACGATCCTCGACTCTAAAAAATTTGTCTTATTTTGAACATATGGTCTTGTCATTCTGCCAAAATTATCGTGATAATTTTGGTACCTAACCTTAATCTAGCAAGTGTAATCATTTAATTGTTCCTGATATCATTGTATATTCTGCATGTCTTATTTTGTTTACATGGGATGGCTATTTTGTGTAGCCATTGAACTGTGCTTTACTTCATGGCGTTCTGTGCCCACGATGAACAGAGTGAGCAGCCTTTAGTCCTCCACGTGACTCGTGCTGCTGTGATCCTGGCTTGCCACAGCTTTTCTCTATCGACCCAAAAACCGTACGTTTTGAATTGTGCTGATTTTGTCTGCTTGTATTGGAGGAGTTGCCTGTTTTCGAGAATTGCAACCCGATATTTTGATATGTAACGATGACCCAACTTTGAGAAACATTGGCACGGAAAATGTTTGATTTTCTTTTTAAAAATTTGTTTTTTTGCACATGTTTTATATACAAAATTTTGCTGAGAACCGGCAAAACAATATATAGTTGGTTTCTGTTGAAATCGATTAAATATATAATTCTTATAAGCAACCGAGTGCGTCCGAATTTTTTTCCATTCGAACTTGTGAAAAGCTGATTTTTCTGAATTTTGGAGCACTTTTCCAGCTGTTTCAAATTGTAGTTGCATGTACAGCTGAATTGTGATTTCGCCGAATAAAGATATATATACGCAACATTAAATTTGAGCAGCAACTTTTGGCAACTTGTGACCCCCGCAACTTGAAATTTTGGGTCTCGACATGGAGAAATATGGAAGCGGCTGCATTTGTTTATGCATTTTTAAATTGCATTTTAAAAAGTGTTGCTCCAATATAACTG
>JASAND010002974.1:0-12344 GCA_030248195.1 Trissonchulus latispiculum
GCTAGACTGGTGCTGATTCCGTTTGGGCACATATTGTCATTTGGCGGCGTAAATCAAGATGAAATTTGATGAAACTTTCGGAAATAAGTTCTTTTAGCATTCTAACACCCTCCGCGCAATCCCGATTCAAAAATTCGAGATTTCCGGTCAGTGTGGTTTTTATCAATTTCTGAACGTTTGGCAACTGCTATACAGTTATGACTATATTCATTCGAAAGATCTCCTTAAGCTTCACATTTTTGCTTTTTAAAGCAAGTTTCTGGCTTTTCTCTACCGTGAAATATAGCCGATTTTCTTGTTTTGGCGTCGAAAACTTTTCATTTTTGCAGAAATCAAATAATCCATCATTTCTTGAACTACGCAAGACGTGAAATCAAACGAAGGGCGGCGATCTGAAGGTCTCACAGTGGCAAATTATGTGATGTATGATCGTCTTACAACTGCTATCCCGTAGGCTGCTATCATAGAAAATGTAGTTTTTGCAAAAACACGACCAATTTTTTTC
The DNA here is from genome assembly GCA_030248195.1 of Trissonchulus latispiculum. Classification (NCBI taxonomy): domain Eukaryota; kingdom Metazoa; phylum Nematoda; class Enoplea; order Enoplida; family Ironidae; genus Trissonchulus; species Trissonchulus latispiculum. The sequence continues at coordinate 506 of JASAND010002974.1, forward strand.
CAAAGATTGTGGAGCATTCACCATGCAAGCTGGAGGGCTGCTACTGAACAAATGTGTTCTGCACAAATATACCCAGTTACGATTTTTTAGTTTCCCCGATTGCTGCTTTCTAGCTAAGGTAATCGCTTGTCAAATTTGGAAAAAAGTATGCAAAATACAGAATACGCACACATTTCAGCTTATTTCTCTACGAAGAGCGATTTCACAATAAATAAAAATCGTCCCCAGCTATTTGATGGAGGTATCGAATGATATAACCGATGTCTCGCGAAAAATTTACTTGAGTCTGCAAAAAATCTGGAAAATTATACTTCTTGTAAAATGTGTTAAACATATTTTAGAAAAGCAACATTAGTTTCATGGTATGCATTAAAAAGAGAAATCTCAAGCTGCATTTTGATATAAAAATGGCTTCTTAACTCACTAATGAATGAGTAATAATGGTGCAAACTTTATGTGACCAAAGCGAATCACCGCTTTAAGTAGCAGCCCTCCAGCTTGCATGGTGAATGCTCCACAATCTTTGGAAAAAAATTGGTCGTGTTTTTGCAAAAACTACATTTTCTATGATAGCAGCCTACGGGATAGCAGTTGTAAGACGATCATACATCAGATAATTTGCCACTGTGAGACCTTCAGATCTGAACTTTAAGTAATGAATGAGTAATAATGGTGCAAACTTTATGTGACCAAAGGGAATCACCACCTTAACTGTAAGTTGCATGGGCCAACTTAATACTGTATGTTCAATTCATAAATAAAACAGTATAATATTAATCTTAAATTAGTGTGCACATATTCGGTTCAGTCAGGCAGGGCGGTAAGCTTCGAAAACAGACTTTCATTGATGTAGCTGTTTCTTGGCCGCTCTCACCACTTCGCATCGCATGGAGCCTGGACGCCCCTCCGAAGAGGCCAAACAATCAAGTGCAGCTTCGATCTCCCTTTGTACCAGACTCGCTCCACACTGATTTAGGTGGATGCCAATGTCAACAGACCCTCCCGTTCCAGTTGAAGCAGCAAAGAACTTTTCATCTTTCAGTTGCACATGTACCTTTATCGTGTGCACCTTACCTTTCAGACCTCTCTGCTCTTGGCGAAGCTTATTGCTAATGTAAGCAAAATAGTTATTTACCCTATTTAGCAAGCTGGCAGATTCGTCCAACAAAGGACCTCCTAGTCTAGGTGGAATTTCAACAAAAAACACCGTAACCTCAGGCAGCTCCTGAACAAAGCGGAACAGTTGACCTTCCAGCTGGTGTTCAACCGACTTGAACTTTTGTGGGTGAATCCATTACCATCCTTGAACCTCACCACCACACTGTTTGTGCCCCAAGAAAGATAACCGACCTATAACCTTCATGAACCACAAGACGGTCAGTTTTAAACAGCAACTGTAGTTTGCCCCCAGGCATAGAAATGATGTCAAAGCAGGAGGAATGCGCTAGCCGCCGCCCCTGCGAGTCGGCAACTATTAGTGCCTTCGGGTAGACTCGTATCCCCTGTAGGTACGATCTTACTTCCATGACCAAATTTCTCATGTGATTATCTCCTGGTAAACTTTCATTGTACTGAAGATGACACCTCAAAGGCTCTTTTTCCAGCTTGCACCCCCAGTCGGCATCATACGAGGAAGCTTCTATCAGCCAAGCATTGCCTGTTTTCTGAAGCCTAGCCGCAAGCTCAGGGTTTTGACGGTATTTCGCCATCTGGAGACTCAACATCATCTTATACTTTACGGTATCCCATAACTTTTGATTAATTGCCCATTTCAGCTGGTAAGTTTTAGCCCTTTGCTTGCATTGCTTCGGATCTGCTGCCAGTGACATCACGTCCTTTCGTGCCGCATCATCCTCGCTGGCAAAGCATTTAGCCCATTGGTACCCTGCCTCAATAGATTCGAACGTCTCACCCGTCACTTTTATTACGGCGGAAAACATGTTTCACATGAAATCATCAGCGCCAAAGAAGGCAATGGCCCTTCCACCAGTTCTCTGAAACATTGATAAAAGCATTAACCATTACAGAAGCCAGGATGCCTCGGTTACGCTATAGTTTCATCAATTAGTTTAGTCTATTTTGTTTCCTTAGTTTTTTACGCATGTTTTTTTGTTTATGTATGAAGCCAGGACGCTTTGAGGCGGTAACTATAACTTTCGAAGTTTACCGCCCTGCCTGACTGAACCGAATATGTGCACACTAAATTTAAGATTAATATTATACTGTTTTATTTATGAATTGAACATACAGTATTAAGTTGGCCCATGCAACTTCTTTTTGACTGTGTAGGGAGTGTAATGTGTTAGATTTTGTTAAGATTGTATCCGTTATGTAGAATTGAACAAAACTAAACCTATGTTCTACACGATTAGTTAGTTTCTGGTGGTGTCACTTTTTGGGCTGGTACGTGTATATTAAAGCTACGTGGTTATCTCGAATTTCTAGCCAAGTTCTGGCTCGTTACAGTAGTTGAACTTAATCCGCCAAAGTAACGAACGTGAAATGTAGTCACAATTGACCCCTAGTAGAGACTAAAAACTGTTAAAAAGCTGGAGTAAGCTAATTTTATTAGATCGAAAACGAAATTTGTAACTTACAAAAATATATATGATTATGGAAAATAGAAATTTGCTTAGCACGAACATTATGGAAATTAGTTAACAAAATATCAAAGTCCACTGAAACTATCAGATTCAGTTGGTTATTAAGGTGGTAGTACCACTAGAGGGATTTTCGACCTAATCTTGGTAAAAATGAAGCAAACATGACGAAACTATTGGTGAAACACGTTAGGTTGGCAGGCTATCTTTGCATAAAGTTTTGGGGGTCAGAGAGTGCATAATTTGCTAGCTACCGTCATGGCTTTGCGCATGCGCAAATAATCAAAAATTTTATTCAAGCCTTATATCCTAAATTTGAATCTGCCATGTGAAACAGCATAAAAACAGCTTTAAAATGATGTGCATATCTCTTCTGTACGTGGTTTCTATCAAACGTTACAAGCTATTTATACAGCTGAATTACGTTGACCGTTTGCACACTCAATGCAAAGCAAGAACAATTTACCCTAAAATTCAATCTATTGAGTTTTAACGGTTGTTAGTGTGTTACTTATGTGTGTTATTTAACAATAAACACTATGCAGCTGACTGAAATTCCGAAAACCAAAGCAACCAATGAAAAGTTGCGAATTCTTTGTTTCTGATTTTCGCGTCACTGCTTCAACCAAACTAGACCAAATTTTCCAGATGTTTTCTCCATATGCTCAGGTCGTTTTTTTGTTTTTTACATTTTACTTTTACTACATTTTCTATGATAGCAGCCTACGGGATAGCAGTTGTAAGACGATCATACATCAGATAATTTGCCACTGTGAGACCTTCAGATCTGAACTTTAAGTAATGTATGAATAATAATGGTGCAAATTTCATGTGACCAGTCATTACCTTAAGGGGGCGCTTGTATTACCGGTGTGAGATACGGGAAGCAGCATGGTAGAATTTCATCGAAATTATTCGAAAGTATTTCTTTCTTACTTTTGTGTAAAAGTCTTGGCTTTGAAATTTAGCTAGCTTCTTTCTGTGCAGAAACCTTGGCTTCCAAAATTAGCTATCAGAAAAGTACAATTTCGTACAATATGCAAATTAGTTTTTGACTATAAAAGGGAGTGAGCTTTTCGAAAATGTGGTCACTTTTCAATTCTGTTTTGAAGACTTCACCATCGTCGCATCAGCAGGATTCGAGACTAGAGGTTAGTAGGGGGGAGGGGAACCCTGAACAGGTCTGCCGTCATTTTCTGATGCTTTGCTTATTTGAAAAATTAATTGATTTGTGAAAATTGTTTATTCAATTAAAGAATCTGATTATGTAGTCCTTTGTCAAATTTAATTAGGGATCTCATCTTCGCACACTCTTCACGAACCTGCTTTCAGTCTTTCAACTTCAGTCCAGTCCCAAATTTTAAATCTCACAACGTGGCGACCGTGTTCAATGAGTAGATTTTGAGATCCTATATAAAATTTTAGGCTTGGCCTTGAACCAACCTCTAGTCTGATTTTCATTGATTTCTTTGGCTCACCAGTTGACCCCTGGTTAAGCCAAAACTTTTGAGTTTTTCCAAAATTTTCAAAAGAGGGTGTAAACCCTGCTTTGACTTTAACCTATTAAAGTTATCAAAATTTTGCACTTTTCAAAATTCTTGCACGCTGCACAATATTTGTTTTATTTTTAGAGATTTCTGTTGTCAGTGGTTATGGTCCCGGACAATACTTTTCTTCCGGGTGAGGTAGTTTGCTTTCGATAAAAATTCATAAAGCTATAGTTTTCGAACTTGAGATGAGTTTTGTATGAATTGAGTTGCTTTGGAAATTTGAGGCAATGGACTCGTGTTTAGCTCTGGGGGTTGGTTGCGGGGTTCAGCGCGTGACAGCTTTCAGGGCTGGCTTGACCGGTCAGCCTGCCCTGGGGGTTCTGAGCGCGCTGTTCCTTAGCACCCATCCCCCTGGTTTGCTCTTACCTTCGACTTGTAGCCCCAGTGGCCGGGCGGTCCGGCTCTCTGCCTATCTTCTGGCTGAGGGCCAGGACAGCGCTGTTTTCTGGGGCTCCAACGTCTGTTTTAATTCCTTGGCATATTGTATAGAATTCATTCGGTAATCTTGTATTTGTCTTGAATTTCCATCTTTGCCTGTTATAATTTTATGTGCTACTTTTTCCGATTTTTTTGTTCCAGACTGTTCTCTGTGATCCCTCCTGCCCCGCCTTGATTTTGTGCCGTGGCCATGCCCCCTTTTCTCTGTTGGACTGGAGGCTTCGTCTCGGAGGAAGCTGATCTCCGCGTCGGGCTATCGTTTGGTTACGGGAACCAGCTATCCGGTGGTGTTGCGTAGAGGGGTGCGTACGCCGTTTGAGCCCTCTGATCCTCGCTGTACCCTGCTATGTGTTGGTCTTCTGCGGAGTACAACTGGGAAGGCCCATTTTGCGCCTGGGGTTGCTTTGGCGCATTTAGAACTTTGTCTGGGCATGTCTCGCCGTTCATGACTTGGTCTGGCCTTGTCTGTCCTGGTGCGGTGTTTCGCCTGTTTTTCCGGCTTACCCCAGGATTATGATGCTTTGTCGGTGGTCATGGGCTTTGCGGGGAGGCTGGTGGAGGTGCTGACTTTCCGCGCCTCCATTTGTGTTTCTTGCCGCACCGCTCAGCCCCAGTGTTGGCTTTGGCTGCGTGTCCGGTCGGTCGGGAGCCCGGCCTTTTGGGTTGGCTGTCCAGCTGGCATTACTGATTTTGTGATGACGTTTTGCCCAATCCCTTCCTTGCATGAGCCACGGACACTGGTCTTCCTATTGTTATATGCGTGTATATATTAAGGCTTTGTTTGTGTACTTTTTGTGTGAGTATTGGTGTGATGATCCATCTGTTAGGGCACCTGTGAACAAACCTGTCCGGTGAACACGCATTAAGTCAAATGTTTATTAAGAAGAGTAAGAGTTTTAGTAAGGAGGGAAGGAAAATTTTACTGTGCTGCTGCTCTTGTCTCGGGTACCTTCCATTGAGGTTGATGTGCTCTCGCGCGGTTACCAGTCAACGTAGCTTAGGTTGTGTGTATTGTGGTGCGGTGGCAGACGCGCTAGTTTTACCCGCAGTCGGGTCCGATGGTCATGCCGGACACCGTAGTCTGCCAGTGGGTAGGTTCCCACAGTGGGGAGTCCCCACTTTTATCCATATTTCTTGCCGAAACAATTAGTTTTATCACTAATTTTAACAAGCTAATTGATGAGTTTTATCCTACTAATTATGTGTTAGTAACCGCGCGGGGGCCGGCGGTTTCAAAAGAGGGGGCATTTGTGAGATACGGGAAGCAGCATGGTAGAATTTCATCGAAATTATTCGAAAGTATTTCTTTCTTACTTTTGTGTAAAAGTCTTGGCTTTGAAATTTAGCTAGCTTCTTTCTGTGCAGAAACCTTGGCTTCCAAAATTAGCTATCAGAAAAGTACAATTTCGTACAATATGCAAATTAGTTTTTGACTATAAAAGGGAGTGAGCTTTTCGAAAATGTGGTCACTTTTCAATTCTGTTTTGAAGACTTCACCATCGTCGCATCAGCAGGATTCGAGACTAGAGGTTAGTAGGGGGGAGGGGAACCCTGAACAGGTCTGCCGTCATTTTCTGATGCTTTGCTTATTTGAAAAATTAATTGATTTGTGAAAATTGTTTATTCAATTAAAGAATCTGATTATGTAGTCCTTTGTCAAATTTAATTAGGGATCTCATCTTCGCACACTCTTCACGAACCTGCTTTCAGTCTTTCAACTTCAGTCCAGTCCCAAATTTTAAATCTCACACCGGGAACGATTCTCCTGAGTTTATTTACCAACGAATTTATTTCAAACCTTCAGCAGTGATAGCTGCTGTTAAATGCTAGCAATATATCGAATGTGAATAATCCAGTGGTTGGCTTGCGACTTACACATGTGTATTAAATTGAAATTTTCAAAATGGTGTCACTCATTAACGGCTGAATGAAATTAATTCACATTTTGCAGAAGTGCCTAAGTAAACTTAACGCAGGGGCAATTTCTTCAGTTTTTCGGTTTATGAATAGCTATGGATAGGTAATAGGTTTATGAATTTACCTCCATCAAATAGCTTTTCTTTTTTTCTAAATATTTAATATGAATATTCGAAAACTTTGAAAAAGTCAATATCTCATGGAATATACAATTTAAACAAGAACTCAAAAATTGACCCTGCGTACCCTTCTAATAAACGTGCATGCAAAATTTGAGAGTTTGGTCGAAGCATTGAGGAAATCAAAATGAAAAATTTCGCACTGATCACTTCAGTTTTGCGCAAATATTATGCTTTTAATAAGTCGCACAGTGTATTTCATAAAATAATGAACAAATCTAACACAAAAGCATCATGAAAAGCCCTGGGGAATTCATTTCGGAAGCCGAAATTTTGTCACACGATAACGCTCCAGTCAGACTAGACTCACTTAGAATTTCTTCAAAATTGAACAATCTGTCCACATCTTACAGCAATAATCCGATAATGCAAGCTCTACGTTAAGGTGCTGGTATTCTTTTGTGCAGTGCTTTTGTGGTGATTTTTTGAAACGCTATGACTTTCGCAATTTCGGGAGTTCGAAAGAGCTTTATACTTCGTTTTAAAGCTTATAGTCACATGAGCTTACGAAGCCAGCAAAATTAGCAAAAAATTAGCAAAACGTTTCTGACATACTGACATCTGACAGGCTGAATAAAGACCAAAACTTTTGGAACGTCGATTTCTCAAAGCTGTACAATCAGCTGAAATTTCTCCTTGTGCCATGATTTGAAGGACATGTAGGCCGACGGACATTTTCTTCGATTTGGTTGAACGCGTCTCAATACTCCAAAAAAATCCAGCAAATGTGCTGTTACACGAAATTTCGCAACTTTGTATTCAGTTTTCTAGCAACTGGAGATGTTTTAGCTCAAACCAAGAAAAACGTTCCTCCGCAATACTGCGAATTTCCATCCAGGCAAAAATTGCGCGAATCCATCGCGTGAATTTTGATATATCGATGTTCAAAACAAAAAACGCAGTTTTTCCAAAATAGTCTTTCGGCTAAATCGCTAGCTCAAAGCAATGAATCCCTGCTAACAGGCATTGATAAAATGGGCAATTAGACCGCGCATCGATTGAGTCTAAACAACCAAAAATGGCCTCTACTATTTGGCAGTAGTTTTGAGAAAACTGATTTCCTCGAAAATGGCCGTTTTATCACCACACAAACTGTTTTCGGCTTGTACTGACCTAACCACTTGAGCTATCTCAAAGCTTACAAAACAGAAATGTTCGTTTTTGTATTCTCTTTCCAGCATAGCAACCATTCTGATGTATTCAACAGCCTGTAACTTTTGATAGAAACCACGTATATAAGAGACATCGTTTTAAATCTCTTTTTTTACGCCCTTTCACCATGCTTTTGTGATGATTTTTTTGAAACGCTATAACATTCGCAATTTTGGGAGTTGGAAAGAGCTTTATGCTTCGTTTTAAAGCTTATAGTTACATGAGCTTACGAAACCAGCAAAATTTGCAAAAAGTTTCTGACATACTGACATCTGACAGGCTGAACAAAGACTAAAAGTTTTTGAACATCGATTTCTCAAAGCTGTAGAATCAGCTAAAATTTCTTCTTGTGCCATGATTTGAAGGACATGTAGGCCGACGGACAGTTTCTTCGATTTGGTAAAACGCGTCTCAATACTCCAAAAAATCCAGCAAATGTGCTGTGACACGAAATTTCGCAACTTTGTATGCAGTTTTCCTTTTTGAGGAAAGATGGAAAGTGGGATTTTCCTGGTTCTGCCTTACTTATTCCTAATTAATGAAATTTAACACACAAAACAAAGTTCAAGGATTGATTCTTCTTCGGGCTCTTCCGGTATCAAGATACTATGAACTCCTGGCTGCTATCCAAGCTCAAGCCAGAGACAATGGGGACTGAGCCCCGGAGATGAGCAGATTGAACAGGGTAAGATTACACATTTTTAGAAACGAGTTACGAAACAAACAAAACAAACAAACAAACAAACAATTTATTCAGTAAGTCACAAAAAATTATGTACAATCATAAAAACGTTTACTGAATAGGACAACACAGAATTGTGCAGACAATTACTTACGTGCGCCTCAATATATAACGTGAACGTAATTGAGAAAACATATATACGTGCATAATATTTGTTAATATTATGCACGTATATATGCAAAACTGCATAAAACACAATAAAACTCAGTCAGTCAGCCTTAAAAACCTTACAAAACACCGATATATCTGTATCTTTCAATTTTTGTTTAAAGGATTGCAAACTAATAGCATTTATGGTTTCTCTAGGGAGAGAATTCCAGACATTAACAACCCTGTTACCGAAAAAATGCTTTTTATCGTTTCTACGACATGGAGCTGCCTGCAACATAAGATTATGACCCCGTAAACCCAAGTCACCCCTAAACATAACATAATCCGTAAGGTCAACTTTATCAAGTCTCACTAAACGATAGCATTGACAGAGGTCAGCTTTAATACGGCGTGATTCCAACGTTTCAAGACCTAAAGTTCCCAGTCCTTCGTAGTACGATTTATTTCTTAAACCGGGAATTCTTTTCGTATACCGCTTTTGGACATTTTCAATCAAAATAATATCCTTTTTAGTGTAAGGACTCCAAACAGAGGAATTATACTAGAGGAGAGGTCTGACATACGTTACAAACAGAGCCACCAAAAAAACCCAATCCCGAGAACTAAAACTCTTAAAAATTGTATTAGCACGAGCCGATGCAGTAACATGGACTTTTTCACACTGCTCAGAAAAAGTAAGCTTATTATCAAAGTGACACCTAGATCTCGAATACTGCCTACGCAGGGGATAGCAACATTATTAATTTCATAGTTTCGACCAGGATTATTGAAACCAAAATGCATCATTACACATTTTTCCAGAGCGACTTTTATCTGATTTTTCTTTGCCCACCTAAAAACACCATTTTTATCTTTAAGAAACTTCTCATAGTCAGAGCAGTCTTACAGGGGAGATACAGCTTAGTATCGTCAGCATATATCTGGATTTTGCTAAACTCAACACGATTTACAACATCGTTTATATACACCAGAAACAGTAACGGACCCAAAACACTACCTTGTGGGACTCCACTCAATACGTTTGCCGGTTGTGAATCAATACCCCCCACTGTCACTACTTGAGACCGATTTGATACAAAACTACACACACGCACGTTCCGCTAAGGACAGCTTTATTTTAGTAAATTAACTTCCGGGAAGCCGGCCATTCTCCCTAAAACAACCTGATAATTAATAGCTAAAACGATTCAGATTTTTAGTTCCTATTATTTAATTTTGGTTGCCGACCTACATAGGATTACAATTCACAATTACAGACAATGTTTTTAGCTTCAGTAGCGCCTATCTTTTGCACTGACGGCTCGCAATTCCTAATTGCCGGCTGTGGGGAGAATTAGTTCCTAGTCTTAGCTCAGATCTGACATGAGGTCGTAACCAAGGGACCTCCTAACTCGACTCAGGGGGGTCCCCACTCAGAATCCTAATTCTTCTACAAAACCCCGGAAAATAGAGAAAAAAAGGAAAAAGTTTGGGCATAGAGCCCCTACTGAAAATTAAGCCCAACTAGGCCGTGGCTTGGTTAAACAAGGTTAATTTTAAATTAAGGCCCGAAGGCCACAAAAAGTGAGTTTTAGGCCAAAATGGGCCTTCCAAAAATCCCTAAAAAATGCGTTCCTGGTGTGTGCTTCTGGCCGAGCATAATGCGCTCATTTGGCCCTCAACGTGTGGTGTTCGCCGTGAGGACTCAGATCTTCTCCTCTGACCAGTGTGGGTCAGAGGAGGTCCCTAACTCATGTCCTAGGTGGGTAAAGTACGTTTATTCCCGGCCAAATCGCTGGCACAACTGGAAGACGTACGGCTATTGGGGGGGGGGAACACGACCGCTCTCGGCCGACACTCAGGCGAACACTGACTGGAAATTTGAAATTTTCAGCGAGCTGACAGGAGTCTGACAGCTCACTGGTGTTTGCTTTTCTGTCGGATTTCCTTAAAGCGTGTGCCAGACGCGGGCTGGCGAGGCGGCTGGTCCGTTGGAGGGGAGATTTTTCCTATGCCCCCGCCCCCCCCCCCCCCCCCCCAACTGGGGGGGGGACACCGGCGTATCCAGGATTTTTAAAAGGGGTGGGTCAAAAATTTTTTATCCTGCTCCCCCCTGGACCACCCATAGGTGTAAGGTGGGGGGGGGGGGGGTTGGGGGGGGAATCCCCCCCAACCCTTTTTACACCCCGCCCCCAAACATTTTTGGGGGGGGCCCCCCCCCCCCCCCCAACTGGGGGGGGGGGGGTAGTCGCGCCGAAGGCGCGAAAAATGGCCAAAAATTGGGTATTTTTAGGGTAAATTTTTCAAAAATGTCGAAATTTTTGGCTTAAACTGTTTATTATTATGAGAAATACACGTTTTTAACTGTATTATGGATCTTATGACTCAATCTTGACCTTATTTCGGACTTGGAAACATGTTGGCAATCAAGTTTTTGAGTTTAAAACCACTGTCTAATGTTAAAATTACTTTATGGTTATATGTTTTTTATCATTAGAAACGGCTGAAAATGCGATTTTTGGCATAAAAAATGAAAAATGTTTTTGGGGGAGGGTTGGGGGGTCCTGGGGGGAGGGTTGGGGGGGTCGCCAGAGGGGGCCCCCCCAGAAAATGTTGGGGGCCGGGGGGGGGAGCCTCCCCCACCCCAAATCTCCGTTACACCTATGGGACCACCCAACTGAACTGTTTTTATCCAGTTCAGTTCAACAATAGACTGCACAAGCGAAGCACATACGTACTCACCCTCCTGTGTGTTGGCGAGTGTTGCTTCATAATTCACACTGTTCCGCAAGTATATATATACATTCTAACTCACGTATATACGCACTTACAAATATGAGTGTCTATTGTGTATGTAACATTATTAAAATAATCAGAATAGCAGAACACCATTCGGGGGGTCTGGGGTGGGGGTCGGAGCCCCCAGCAGTTGAAGAAAATTTTTGGTTTTTAGATGAAATCGTTCTTCAAATCTTTAATTTCTTTCATTTTGCAGAAAGAAGAAAATTTTTAAAAATTAACACCTTGTCGAGGGCAAAATAAGAAATGTTTGCTAAAATCGAATAATATATATATATATATATATATATATATATATATATATATATATATATATATATATATATATATATATATATATATATATATATATATATATATATATATATATAT
>JASAND010002975.1:0-30584 GCA_030248195.1 Trissonchulus latispiculum
ACCCGGAGCTCCGGAGCAGAAGCCCGCTCCGGAGCACCGAAAATCGGAGCTCCGTCGGAGCGGAGCTCCGGCGCACATCACTAACCTGTATACACTGTTTCTATGCATTTGTGTCTTTCTATCCTATCAAAAGTCGAGATTTTTTGATTGTTGTGGTTGTTTAGGAAGAAAGCGGTGGCAGCTGCAGGTTCAACCCTTGATTCAGCTATGGACTGGTACGTATCATATACGTACATAAGTTGAGGCACCAAATCCCGACTCAGAGCAAATGGGGTAATAGCTCAGAACAAAATCCACGAACTTCGCAAAGCAACTAAATTTGGAGATATTCTCGCAAAAAATTTAGCTATCATCGCGAAATCTTTAACTTGCTAATTTTAGGGTTTTGTCCATATCTATATACCACCAGACCCAAAATATCTACCAACAAGCCCAAAATTTTTTGCTCATTTCAGAAAAAAGTGTCATTGCGCACTTTTTTGAGCAAAAAACACTGCTGAGACATAAATAGTGCCACTGAAACCATACGTAGATGGCAAGCAAGTATGATTTGTTTGCCGTAAATTTGTTGGCATTTGTGCCGTAATTATGTTTCTAAAACATGGGTGTGCTGCATCCAGCAGAACGGGCACAATGTGAGTTAGAGTGGTGCTGGGTAGGAGGGACGAAAGACTGGCTGGATCCCCCAACTTTGGGGTTTAGCTCAGAGCGCTACGAAAGGCATTTTGAGATGCGGATTGCGCCCTTGTGTATCCCTTGTGGTCCGTGAATTAACGGCTGTTTTAAATGAAATAAATAAATAAATAAATTCGTGCATTGAAATTATATACAAAATACAATTGAAAGCTATTACAATGTTGTAGTAGCTATAAAAAAGCAAAAATCGTACAAAAATTGTCCAAAACGTCAGAAAAAAATTTCGATTTTGTAGTGTTAAAGAGCTGTTCCGGTTCCGGTTTTTAAAGCCAGTTCCGGTTCCGGTTTTTTGGAGTTCCGGTCGAACCCTATGTTACGTATATAGCTGACGATTTCGCGAAGTTCGCGACTTTGCCTTGAGCTCTCTTTTGTTCAGACGTTCCGTCTTGCTTGGCTGGAACCGATCCACGTCTGTCTGTCTGAGTGTCTCTTTTCTGCCACTCTACCGTAGGCAATATGGGGTCAGTCTCGGCAACAGCCGGATCAAATAACCCAAAAAGAAGAGACCGACTAGATCTTAGGCGGTGTGGGTCCCTGATCCTACATGACTTGTGTTATCCGTGTCAACTTGTTGGCCTAAGATTTGTGTAACTCAATTTCTTTGTTTGATTTGTAGGCTTGCAGTTCATCAAAATGATGACGACATTGACGTTCCTGTCACTGAAAGTTCGAGTAAGCCGAAAAAGTTTGCAATGTGGTGTTGAGGAAAGTCGACTTTATTTTGCAATTGCGAAAGGTTTTTGCTAAATATATGGAGACTGTATTAATGCCATCGCTTGGTTGACTTATATTCTCTTAGTTTTTATTGCCAGTTACCAAATATATAGTTGGAAAGGTTAACGAAGTTTGCTTTGATTTGTTGTCAAGCTTATGGATGTAGTCCCGGTATTATTTTATTGTATTGCATCGTATTGCAATGCTTACTTTTTGTAATTCCTGAATTTTCTTCTTGCATTCCTTTATTTGTCTTCAATCATTGTTGTTTTAATTGTATTAAATTTATTAATTACCACCAGGGTCTGAAGACGTATTTTCATTTTTATAGATGAAACGGCGGAAAATTCCACTCCTGGTAACTCAACAAATGAAGTAAAATCCGACGGTTGTGGTGAAGGTACTTCTACTGTTGAAATAGAGGTGGCTGCTGAACCGAAATCCTATAAATGTGGAGAGTAAGCATTAAGCAAGCACTTACACTAAAAGTATAAGTATGTGTAAATTATTGAAGTAACCGTTACTTACAGACATATACGTAGTCAGACATGGTATAAAAACGATTTTTCGACTTAAGCCTCTAACTTTCGCAAATGTTGGCCATTCTAAAAGTTTTTTGCATGCAGGTTCCTGGCAATGTCCTCTATCGATTCATGCATAAAAATTCTTCCTAGTCCAACATGTTCTCAGATTAATCCTAAAATTAGGTGTTTTTCCTTACTCGAAAAAAATTATAAGAAAAAATGGGTTGGGGTATAAAAAAAGTACCCCAAAATATTGGCGTTGGAATGGATTAGATGGTTCCAGGTGAAAGAGCGCATCAAATTTAGTATACTTAGCCGCAAAAAGCAAAGTTATAATGAATTTGTATCGATTTGAAAAGTTCAAAAATTGTGCAGCATCAAGCAATCGGGTATCATAGGCAAAATGACCATTTTTGAAAAATATTCAAAAAAGGTCATTTTGAACTAATTTAAAAAGTTATATGGGTAAATCGATGCTTTTTTAAACGCATAGAAACCTGCAAATTCCATCAGAAAAAATTATTTTGTTGGTTTCAGACCATTTTTCCTTACCTGAACAGAGGTAAAATTTTGTGGGTAAGAAAAAAAATGGCTAGATCTTGGAGCCCATAGCAGCAGAGAGATATGGTGTCTTGCCTGTTTATACTTTGGGTCAATACAAGCCCGCATGCAAAGTAATGGAACCAGGCTTCTCTATATGCTATCAAGAATAGCTTAGAAATTTCGGTAGGACCCTTATCTTTTAACAGTGTTTTTGGGGGGTCAGCTTTGGATACATGCTACAAACTTTCCACAGGGCCTAGCCTAGGGGTCTCATTTATGTGTGTGGACCCATAAAGTGTTGCTATATTACCACACATTAGCTGACCCCATAGGGCCTACCAAGCCTCCAGGACGGGTATCGTTTTTATACCCTTGTTTGGGGGTATTTTTTATCCCATGTCTGACTATAACTGTAAAGTACGTAAACCTTCAGCGACGATCCAGGAGTGGTGCCCCCATAGCGATTTTGAAGGTGAAAGAATTTCATTGGAAAATTGAACAAAGGGCAAAAATCAAGAATTCCCCGAATTTTCTAATTTTAGTTTCGCATATTTCTTTTGCTTAGAAAGAAAAGCCTGCAATGTATCCGAATTTTCGGAAAAAATGCCTATTTTTGCCTAAAACAGTGTAATTGTTTTGTCTGGGTTCTTCTAAACGAAAAGAATTAAAGACTTGGAGGATTTTTTGCAAAAAACAAAAACTTGCTATAGCTTCTGGGGGTACCGCCTTACAGACGCAGAAACATTTTTAACATTAAAAACTCGTTAAAATATGCTTTTTGGAAAATAAAATAGGTAAAAATCAGCGAGATCGGAGAAAGTCGAAAAAGTGACCAAAAAATGGACCCTCTCCCTTAAGTGTAAGTTTTTTGTAGCTGTGGAAAACTATTCACCAACGAGGATGAAATGCAGTTTCATGCAGTGAAAAGTGGCCATGTGAATTTCTCAGAGTCCACGGAGGAAAAGATGCCGTTAACTGAGGAAGAGAGGCAGCAGAAACTGGAACTGTGAGCTACGTAGACTATTGTTTAGTATTCTTTATTTATGTTGGTGCTAGTAATCTCGTGTATTCTAGATTCTATTACTGCAAACTGGGTTTTTTCTAGGCTAAAAAAGTGGGGGCGCCCCCCTCCCCCACTTGTGGGTGGGACCAAAGTGGGGGAATAAAATGGGCTGAAAAATAACATCAAAATGGCATGTTTTCTACGTGTACTGCTACAACTAAGCTAGCAAGTGCTGAAAAATCAATTTTAGTACCAAAATAGACGATTTTTAACCAAAACATTCCGGTTAAGCCGGAAACATTTTGACCAAAAATGCTTAAAATTTGGCATTTTCTGGGCACCTTATAGTGAGTGGAGGTAAGCCAAAAAAGGGGGGAAGGGGTCGAGTGGGGGGCGCCCCCACCACTAAAGAAAACCCAGACAAAGAGCCATGAGTTGACCTTTAGTTATCAGTTCCTCTCGTGTTTCAGACTTCAGCAGCGGCTGAAAGAGCGTAAGATGGCAGAGGAGAAAGTTGAGAAACAGAAGGCGATTGACATGGAGAAGCACCGTCGAGCACAGGGGCAGGAATTGCTGGCTGCAAAGCAAAGGTTTGATATTTGCTTTTTATTTCTTCCAGCAGTGAAGTCGAGATGACCGAGTTGTCTACGGCGCTGTCAGAATTTCCGATCTTACGGTCAATGGTTCGATCCCGAAGACCACAAAGCTTTCTCGGCTACGAATGCAGTCATCATTTGAGATGACACTCCTGGCTCTACGACTGCGAATTCGGTGATAAGCAAAGGCATCCCATTGCCTGTGGCATACGGAAATATCTCCAGGGTTAAACTTTTACATTTTTCTTCCAGTAGAACTGCGTAGCGAGTGATTTTTGTATAAGTTCCTACTTTTTATATATTCCTGGCTAACACTTTGCAAATTCGGGTGATGATCATCACATTCTAATGTCTGCGTAATGCAGCAAACAACAACCACAACAACAACGTTTTCTAAATAAAGTCAAAGGATTCCTTAATGTAGCTATACTTACCAATTACCATTGTATTACATTTAATCTCACAGTTATTTTACTCGTTTTAAGCATTCTTGATTAGTAACAGCTTTAAATATTGCTTTGTTATGTTTATTGTCTTTCTAGATTACAAGAGCAAGAAATGAAGAAGATAGCGGAAGATCGAAAGCGTCAGAAACGAGAAGATCTATTAGCCAAGTGTGTATTATTGTATTATAACTTTTACATTTTAATTATTTCTATTTTCAAACTGCATTGCTTTTCTGGTTACTGGACGTTAATTTAAATATGAAATTGTGTGATCCGTCTGTCTGTGTATGTTTCCGTCATTTGTACCTTACATATTTTCACTGATTCTATTTTGTTCTGTTATTTCAGACAACGGGTCTTAGAACAGATAAAACGTGATCGTGAAGCAATGGAGGTATTAACGAATAGTATTTGGTAGAAAGCTGTGCTTGCTTAGGCATTGTTTTATCTTTCTGATCGTAGCAGCCTGCTGAATTTTATTATTTTATTTTATTTATTTATTTATTAATAGGCCTATGTTTTCAGATGTAGTCATTTTTGTAGACTGTCGTTTTTTGCACAAGATCTCTGTGCTTTTTTCCATGCGAAAAATGGGAAGAGACGCCGGAACAGTTCTGATAGATCTTACCAAATTCCTTATAATTTGACAGTTTTTGAGCATCTCAAAATGAGTGGGCGTTGCCCAAAAAGTGTGAGTGAGGCCGAGTGGGGGAGGAGCAACCAAAGTGGGGTACGCCCCACCCTTCAGTAGAACAGCCCAGAATCTGTTTGAACAATGCCTTTAAAGAGCACAAATTGCCTTACATAATTTGAATTCGCGGTTATTGCAAACCGAGTGGGGTTGTGAATTCAGATTCGTTGAATTTGCGAGGTATTTCGACCTTCTGATCAACATGCAAAAATTTTAATTTTAAACAGTTCATGCATACGAGTTCATTCACAATTTTAGTGGCAAAGTGCTCAAGGGGGAATCGCTTTTTTTGAGAAACAATTTGCGAAACCTTCTCCAGGGGTTTTTGGGGTTCCATCACGAATTTTACATCAGTTTTTGACTCCCTTTTGGTTCGCTTAATATAAGACTAAAGTGTTTAAGCTTAAGATGTAAGCTTCCCTATCGTAATATTGAACATTTTAAAATTTTTTAGCGAAATTTTTCCATTTTTCCTATTTTTGAAATCAGCAGGTCTGGGTCACCTTTGAGGGCTCTACCAAATTTCGACTCAAGGAGTCAATATTGTGCTACTTCGGTACTTTTCGTGTTTCGGGGATAATGGGAATGACCCGAATTCGCGGTTGTTGCAAACTGAGTGGGGTTGTAAATTCAGTTCGTTTTTTGCGAATTTCGCCTGATCCAGCTAGTTCATTCACAGGCGTTCATTCACAAGGTGCAAAGTACTTAACTGTGTTCAGTTTTTCTAGGAAGCGTCAAATCCCAATTCTGAATCAAAGCCAGTTCCCACAGCACCCGCTCCATCTGCGCCTCCGGCACCTCCCCCTCAGAAGAACTACGATGAGTGTCGTTTGCAGGTAAGTTCAAGTTTGATTTTGGTTTTGATTTCTTGGTCGTCATCTCTCCTCCCTTTGATAGTTTTGATGAGTTGAGTGGGCTCTTTCAGAATTCAGAATATAATTCTCGAAGTGTTTTAGGGCTGTCTTGCTATAAACAGTTAGATTTTTGATTGAAACAGGCCTATTTTAATCGGAAACAAAACAGGTTTTGTTTTTTCTGTTTTTGTAGATTCGTTTGCTAAATGGTAAAGCCCTGGTTCAGACCTTTGGAGCCAACGAATCGCTGGCCGCGGTTCGCCTTTATATAGAGCTGAACGGGGGTGACTCTGTACAGCAACCCTTTGCTCTGATGACCAATTTCCCTAAACGAGTCTTCTCACAGGAGGATATGGATACTCCCTTGTCCCAGCTGGGTTAGTTAGATGCATTGCGGTACTGAAATTTAACCCACTTTGACCCCACTTGAACGCACGGTTTTTTGGTGTAAAATACTGCGTGCGCATTGCGCAGTTGAGCTTAAAAATACGCAGTCAAAACAAAGATAGTCGCCAAAATACACAGCCGAAAAATTCGGTAGTCGGAATTTCAAGAGTGCCCTAAATTATTTTCTTGAGACAATTCACCG
This sequence comes from Trissonchulus latispiculum, assembly GCA_030248195.1. NCBI lineage: Eukaryota > Metazoa > Nematoda > Enoplea > Enoplida > Ironidae > Trissonchulus > Trissonchulus latispiculum. The sequence goes on from JASAND010002975.1 coordinate 6,657, forward strand.
TAGTTTGGGCTCTGGCTTCTTGTGGGGGCTGCAGATCCCCAGATCCCCAGATCCCTCGCGTACCTTCGATTCTACATTGATCCTTCCAACTGCAGTTGCTTGTATACTTTCTGCCTATGCGTATTTACTATGCGTTGTTGTCTTTCTATTTTGATTTGACATAGTAAACTAAAATCTAGGGATGCACCGGGGCCTGGCCCCGGCACCGGGGCCAGGCTCCGGCCCCGGCCCCGGTAGTCAGGCCCCGGCCCCGGCCCCGGTGGTCAGGCGCCGGTACCGACCGGGGCCAAAAATTACCAAAATTTTGTCAATTTTTGACATTTTTTGACCAAAATTTTGAATTTTCGAAAGTCAAAAAGTGTTACAAATCGTTTGTTTTCACGCCAATATTAATGAAAACAAGGATAGTAACGTTTGCATATCGAAAATTATTGCAAAATTTAATTTTTCCAGAAAATTTTTGAAATTTTTCGATTTGGACCCCCAATTTCCAGGCCCCGGTCCCGGCCCCGGCCCCGGTACCGGGGCCACGATGAGGTCCCGGCCCCGGCCCCGGCTCCGGTAGTGGCGGCCCCGGTGCATCTCTACTAAAATCTTATCAGTTCAGGAGAACATTAACTCTATTTGTCTAGCCAACAATTCACTTAACTATTAAACTACTCAAGGCAAAGAATTCAAAATTTTAAGAGCAAATTTGCTCCAAAATTTAAATTTGTTTTCAATTTCTGGGGGGCTCAGCGAGTCCTCCCAGACCCTCAGCGTATCTGTTTTTCATCAGCTGTTCATAGTTTTACACCAGAGTTCAATGAACGTGCAAACTAAAATGAAGCTAAGACTCTTAGTGGTGTTTAAATTAGAGTTGGGGCCGGTTCCAATTTTCAAAACCGGTTCCGGTTCCGGTTCTAGAGTACCGGTTCCGGTTCTAGCTTCCGGTTCCCGGTTCCAAGTACAAAATTCGTAGTTACATTAACATTATTTAATATTGGATGCAGGCCCCAAACAAGGCCCCCAAATTATAAAGCAATACTGCAAAACAATTGGAATAGGTAATGCAATAATAACCAACTGGGTTAAACTTTTGTTTACTTTTAATTTTAATGTTTTTCCTGACTTTGAATTTTCTCCATTTCAAATGCTGTTACTATATGCACAACATACATTAAAACTTGTCTTTAGTATGGTCGAGCAAATTGTTTCGATTACGGAGAGATTCTATTGTGTATCTAAATACAGGCAGCGCCTTCTGAACAGAATCTTGTAAACAGTAAAACGTTTCAGTAAAACGTGCTGTGCTGAGAATTGAGATATACTGGAGATTAAATTATTATTTCTCTGAAAAGAGTACAGTGTTTCTAAAGAAGCAAATAGTTTCCAGAAGAATTAAATGCATTTAAAATATTTAAAAGCTGAAAGCCAAATTGGAAAGAAGAATATGTATTAAAGTTATATTTAACGAGGAAGTGTACAGTGGCTTGATTACACAAAATAGCGAACACATTACTTCTACATGCTGTGCATTACTGGAACTTTGATTGACTTTCGTCTCAGACAGTAGCGTAGGTACAAAAAATTTTCAGGGGGGGGGGCGGTTTTGACCGAGGACTTTTGAGGGGGGGGGGTAAAATTTTCTATTTTTGCGTAACGATTACATGCACACTGTGTATTATATATACTGCAATTTGTCCTATTAATTCAAAAGTCTTCTATGGTCCGTGTTTCGACTTGTTACAACTGAAAGCGATGCCCTAAGTCCCAAATGGGGGGTCTGGGGGGCCGAGCCCCCCAGGAGTTGAGAAGAAAATTTTTAAATTTCGCAATAAAACGCTATTGAAACATTTAATTCTTTTTAAATGATTTATCAATTGACTAACTACATTTTGTACTTTTATTTGCTATTTTCTACGTTTACTGTCTTGCCCGAAAACTGAAACCATTAGGATGCTCCCATTACGTACGAACTGCGTATTCTGATGATATCAACCAATTATGCCAAGGCTGATGATGTTGGGAATAACGCAGATAACAGTAAAACTGCAAAGCAACTTATATCTATATATATATATATATATATATATATATATATATATATATATATATATATATATATATATATATATATATATACAAACATTTGTTAGCATGCTTAATGAAAAATAATAATTTTGACATCTAAATAGCCAGAATTCGCGCCGGAGGCGCGAAAATTTTTTAATGGTGTAGAAAATGCATCAATGTGAGCTAATTTGAAGCATTAATGTATAATTTGTGTATGTTTCTAATAAAGTTGAACGCCCGCGCTCCGCGCGGGCGTAAAATTTTTCTTTTGCCCAATTTTTCAGGGGGGCAAAGCCATTATTTCGGGGAGGGCGTCCGCCCCCCCCCCGCCCCCCCGTATCTACGCTAGTGGTCTCTGATGCCGAAGGAGAAGGAGTATATAGCTTAAAAATAAGAAAACAAGTACTCAACTTTCGAAGTTTTCTACTCCTCTAAAATTTAGTATTTTCTTTGAAAATGTTGCTTCAATCTTGCGTGCTGACAACACCACCTTCTATTTACCAATTTTTTGAGAAGATATACTCAATTTCCGACTACATCCCATCGGGGCTCTCATCTTTTCTATGAGGTTAATATTCAAATCTCAAATATGTAAGCTGGTTAAAGTTTTCATTCGGCGCTGTATCGTTCACGTCTGAACGAAAGCGTCCGCCTTTCTTCAATTACAATTGGAATTTTAGAACAGAAAATTTTAAAAATTCGTTAAAATTAATTTAGAGACACTTTCACAACGGCATTTTGTAATACACACAAAATTACTTAACAAAATTTGAAAAATCAGAAGAATAAAACCAAAAGATTACGAAATTCCAGAATAAAGGAAGCAGAAGTTTTTCCTTACAACAAAACAACACGTTCCTAATTTCTCAAGTATGTTTAACATTTAATTTTTATCTTAACAGAAGGGATAATGTCACTAATGTTGATTCAAACAGACATTTGAAATTTCTCTTAATTCTATGCCTCGGCTTCAGCGAAAGCTGAAACGTGCCTCGATCCGTGCCTGAAAAGGGGAAGCGGGGAGTTTGTGTCACCTTCAGTGGAAACTAAAGCTGTGCCGTTTCCAGTTTAGGCTCTTGGAGTTTCAGCTTCAGTTTCAGTTCCAATAATTGTATATACCTTCATTTCACTTTTAGTTTGAAACTCATAATTATTATCAGTCTCATCCTACATATTTCGCCTTCAGGTCTAAATTTGTTTAGTTTCAGTTCAAACTAGATTTTTAGTTTCAATTTCAGTCACTAGTTTGAAAAAACAATATGAATGGCAACTCTGAATGGCAACCACAAAATCCAGCTTTTGCAAAATTTAAACTCCAGCAAAAAATTAGTTCAAGTCCAATTTTTAAGCGTGGAACCGGCCGGTTCCAAATCCTACCGGTTCCGGTTCTAAAAATCTCTCCGGTTCGGTTCCGGTTCCAACCGGTTCTAGTGGAACCGGCCCCAACTCTATTTAAAAGCTCTTAAAACGCATTAAGTCGACGCTTTATACGTTTATGGCGTTTATAACGTTGAGAAGCTATCTTTGAAATTTTACGCAGTCGAAATTAAAAATACGCACTCAAAATCAAAAATACCCAAAATTTACGCAGGTCCGATTTTAGAAATCCGTGCTTGAGCTTACTATGCTTTGAAGTATGTAGTTTTGTAAGATCGAGGGTCACGCCGAAGAACAATGCGGTTAATCTAACCAATCGTTGTGTAGATAGCTGAAAGACTTGGGAGATGACTACAATATCTTAAATTTTGGCCAAATAAATCGTAGTTTATTGATTGCACTATGTGTCCGTTTCTTGATATCTCAATTCTAGTCTTTATTTCAACGTTATTCGACTCACACGCTTACATTATTTTTGTCCGTTCTCATTTCAGGGCTGGTACCTACAGCTGTGCTGATTGTTACTGTTACTAAGGATTCAAGTGGATTCAGTTCTGCCCAAGCTTAGATATGATATGATTGTAATAGCTTGGATTAAAATCCTGTTTGCATTAGGTCATCTTTTTGAAATCCCTGTGATAGATGTGTATGAATGTACGTATTCATTTTTACGCCCAGGTTTTTCATGTTTTCTTGTTCTCTAACGGAGTCGTTTCTGTTACTCTCAATTTTGTTTTCCTGTTGTGTTTGTTGTTACTACTGGCTATATTAGCTGCCGATTAATTACTTTGTAAACAGATGGTTTGATGTGTGCGTGTCAAACTCTGTTATTGTACCATGCTGCTTGGGTCGGCCTGGGGTGTGGGGTGCTTTCCAACTTGGGGGCTGGAATGTGGACACTTTCAATTCTGTATTAGAACGTTTTCAGTGGAAAGATAGTAATTATGCTGAAGTTGTCTAAGGGTTATATTAAATTTTAACTAGTTTGTATACATACGCTCAGACGCTGTTGTTGTATGAATTCTACTTGTTTTATTGTTGCCTATTGCCAGAAATGCATTGCTTTTAAGCGTATGAAGCACTGGGAGTTTACTCTTCTTTCTCTAAAATGAGTGAGCTAAGTCTGCGCCATTCATACTTACCCTTTGCTTCATGCTTTTTTCTATGAAGCTAGTGTTCCGCATCCGTTTAAATTCATATTATGGTGTGGATTAGTTCATAGCAATTTTCGATCTCACTTCATAAAATATGCCTCCTATGTTGTGTCCTACTGTTTCGTTATGTATTCTTGGCAACTGGCAACCGTAACTGAGACTGCTGAATTTACTAAGCAAAGCATTGTCTTTTTACCTTTATTAAATTCAATTGCTATTTGTTCTAGTAGTACTACAGTAACAGTACAGATCACTTCAAAGTGCATTCTAGGCGAAGTCCCAAATTTGGCGAAATCTCGCCGAATTGAAACATTTCGTGAAATTTTCTTTTGCGACATCGCCTAGATTGCACTTTGAAGGGGCCTGTATTTTTATAGTAGTGGCAGTAGTATAGTTTTAGCGACTAGGTTAGGGTGCGAGAACTAGTAGAAAAGGGAACTTCCTAAGGTTGGATTGGGCAGCCTTCCCCGCTGCCGTCCCGGCTTCTCAATTTTACTAACGACAGCCCTACTTGCTACTTCTTGCTGGTAACGACTGGGATCCGATGATCATGAAATATAACTGATTGTTTCGTAGTAGACGTTCCCTTCTAGACAGTATGTGTATTACTCCTGAAAAGATGGGTGTTTTTAGTTCCATATTCCTCCGCTAACGAGCGGCGGATGTGAGAGAGAACCTGATCTGGAAGAGATCACGTGCAGTACCATCTTCGGCTTTGCCCAAAATTATATTTTTCGCTCTAATGAATGCGCACTACCTATATAGGTTATGAGCAACATTCAAAAACCGTCAACTGATACCTGTCTAAACTGTTCTTTTACCAAATTATTTTCTTGAATTTTTAAGCCGAATTATCGTCTTGAGTTTTTATCTGACGGGGGACGTTAACTGAAATTGTATTGAGCTGTTGGTAAACCACCACCTCAATTGTTGCCACAAAGCTAGAGTGCATTGTGTCCTGCTATGTTTGAGAATTGTGTCTCGTGAAAGGACAAAGGTATTAGGATTATCTTGGAATGTCTTAGTGTAATATTGCCATTAACACGTACACGACAAGTCAAGCAATTCTTCCAAAAGCAAAAAATTACAATTCAACAAGATCCGATCCAATTCTGTTTGATTACTAAAAGTTAATCTCCTTTGCAAAAATGACAGCTAGTTGTCTCGATTCTAGTGGCAATCACTATAGAGTTGACTTTCAAAATTTGGGATTAGAAAAATGTTTCCCGCGCCTATTTGGTCCTGATTGTTGCAAACCATTCGATATTTTCGATCAACCTGTCCTATCTGCCAAAGTTATCAGTTACCTTATTCTGAATCGGTGTACGGACGGTAACTTAATCTTCCAATTTTGCCAAAAATCCCTTTTTGTTATTGCTATCTATCTACACCCTGTTGCTGCAGCTAATGGACATTCTTCGTAGGTACGATTTCCCTAATGTTTTGGTGCGCGGACCCTTGGTGACCTGCCTTCTTCGGGCTCTGATTTTGTTTGCCCTAATAAACTCGGGACCGACTTCGGAGGAGCTTGGCCTCAGTGAGGCATGGCTCACTGGTTTGCAACTGCTGATTTGTTGCGGACAAATTTACAGGTCTAGTGTTGTTTCAGTAGCCGATTTTAGTTTCAGTTTCAGTCGGTGGTTCGATAAAATTTCAGTTTCAGTTTCAGTCGGCAAACCAAAATAGTTTCAGTTTCAGTTTAGGTTTCAGTCGGCAACGTAAAATAATTTCAGTTTCAGTTTTAGTTTCAGTCGGAGTTTCAGTTTCAGTTTCAGTTCGCTTTAAAAAGAACGGTTTCCAGCCTCCTGAGTTGACATAGAGCACAATTTGGTGATTATTCAGTCTCTCCTGTAGCAGGACTAACTAAATAGAAACTCAAAACCTTCAGAATGTCAAGTTTTAAGGAAAGACTGAAACGAGTTTCAGTCTTTTACCCAATATAGTTTCAGTTTCAGTTTCAGTCAGCTGCCTAAAAATGTTTCAGTTTCAGTTTCAGTTTCAGGTCTCTTCTCAAAATAGTTTCAGTTTCAGTTTCAGTGACTGAAACTGAAACCTGTACAAACTGAAACCTAGTTTCAGTTTCAGTTTCAGTGACTGAAACATCACTAGGTTCTACCAATGTCCTCGAAATCAACTAACCAAATGTATGTGCTGCATTTTGTTCCTGCTGTTTGCCTTTGGCCTACCGGCCAGCCTGGTTATGAAACTGATTGACTTACAACCAATTACTTTTACCGTTAATACTTACAACCAATTACTTTTACCGTTAATCTAGATTAATTACTAACTCGACCAACCAACCAACCAACCAAATTACCAACCTGTTTTGATTGAGTTCGTGTATTCGTGACTTGTGAGTTTGTAGATCAAATTAAAATGTTGATCAACTCATCAAAAATGTTGTAAACTTTGAATCGACTTTCGTAAAAGCTGCTGGATATGTACGGAAACCCGATTTTCAGCGGTCCCTGAAACTTTTTAGATTTTTACGATGTGTTATTAGAATTTTCATTCGCATGGTAAGGTTAACGGGATATTAATTATTGACATTCAAGATCATCAGAACATGTCACGCATTCACGCTAGTAAAAACATTAATTTTAACACTAAGCATAAAAATGTGTATTTACCACTGGTTGCTGCTTTGTTGAACGTTGTTGACTTGTTGATAGGTTAAGAACTTGAATTTGAACACTTAACACTAACAACTTGTTCAATAATCAACAACAAGATCAATAACAAACTCAATTATCCCCTTACTTCCAAATTTTTCAGTTTTGAGTACTCTAAATAGCGGCTTGCACACGAATTGCTCACCACATTAATATTGTTTTTGGCAGTATATAGTCGGTAAAATCGCAAAATTTAATTTTTGGCAGCAGTCTTCCCTCCTCCTCATCTATGCCCATCAAAAATTGTACAGGGCTGGTCTCTTGAAAATTTCAAACAATTTGACATTTTACTAGCAAATTTAATCCTGAAAAACAAGTTTATGTGGTTATCCAAATAATAGTGTATTAACAATGTTCGTCATAAGGTCATTTGAGGCTGGTCTAGGCCTGGGACAAACAGTCCAATCAGCGTATCCTACCGTCTTAAATGCGCTGGTGATAAAATTAAGATAGCCTTCGTTGTGCAAGAAATTGTTCATTGCTGGCCGATAGAGAGTGAAAAATCTTCTGATATCCCGAGCCAGTCCAATTACAGGATAACGAGACCAGTTTGATAGGACAAGATAGTCGTATTGCTGGGTTTCTGGATTAACTGGGCCAATATTTACAATCTGATCTGAAATTAATGCAAAAACGTGATATTGGACGCATTCCACATTGATTGGGTTTACATTTCCTTCCAACCAGCAAATAGATTTTTGTTTAGTACAAATGAACCGAAAACGGAAGACTCTTCTCAAATTAAATGTATTCTCTTCTCTGCATGTAATATAACGACAACTAATTTTTTCCACCAACACTACTGATAAAGCTGTTAAGAGTAAGACTGCCAGCTATTTAGCTTACACGGGCAGGGATCAGCCTGAGTGTAGAAGAATATTTCGTTGCCAAGATTGACTCCGTATCCAAAACTGTTTCGGAAAGGACCATTTGGAGATCGATCTCTGTAGGTATCGAAAATGGCAAATATCACATTGTTGGTACCATTCCCTTCATTTCCAGCGAACGTTTCGACTAAAGTGTTTTCAAGCAAATAATTTTTATTAAAAACTATTTGTTAAGCATGAATTAGCAAAATGTGTAAACATCACGCTTTACACAATTCCTATTTAAAGAGAATTTGCTCAAGGGCACATGATAAAGGGTAAATAAAATTAGTACAATAATAATGTATATTTGTATTTGCAGTGTATAAATTTTTCTCACACTTTGACGTGGCACAGTATCGGCCATGAGCGGACGGAGTTAGCAATACCTAAACAAAATATCTACAATATATCCTATCGTTAAACATATAACTAGCTGCACATAACATGGAATTTCGCGCCAATTAGGAGGTTAAATCAACCGAAGAAGATCAACATGGTCAAACTTGGACCAGATCTAGCATCTTATTTATATTCACCAGTAAAGCTGTCACAGTAAGACTTAGGAATAATTATGTCCAATAATCTCAAATTTTCTAATCATATTGCATATATTGCTAAAATTGGGTTCAAAATGGTAAATCTGATTTACAGGAATTTTCATTGTAGATCTATTCCTTTTCTGGTTAAACTATATATCGCTTTTGTTAGGTCTAAATTAGAATACGGCAGTGAAATATGGAATCCGTATTTGAATAAGGATATTTATATGCTTGAACGGGTTCAAAAATTATTCACTAGGCGTTTGCCTGGGTTAAGGAATCTAAGTTATGAGCAGCGTCTTATGCACTTAAAGTTACCTACGCTTGAAACTAGACGAATACATAAGGATTTGACTTTAGTATACAAAATATTTAATAATTTAGTGGATCTAAGATTTGATGAATTTTTCAGCTTATGCAATGTACCAGGAACCAGGGGTCACCCACTCAAACTACAAACTACGTATGCTCGATTAGACAAAAAAAACTTTTTTCATTCGAGAGCTGTTAAATTTTGGAATTGCTTGCCTGCGGAAATTGCTTTGAGTCCATCCTTATACAGTTTTAAAAGAAATATAGCCTTAATTGAATTCTCTGTCGAATCAGATGGTCGGGTATCAGTAGTCGACAATCGGCCCAACTCGACCATCGTTGGTCAACCTTATTAGTTGTCTCTTGTATTGATGGAGAAATGTAACCTTGACTTTTGTTTTACATGTTTACATGTTTATGTGAATTAATCGTATGTATTAATGGTATTCTGTTGACTGGCATTAAATTACTACTTACTGCTACAGTTTAAAAATGGTAAGCACAATGTTGTGAAAATTTAGCAAACACAAATAATATTTACCCAATACCAGGTTCCTAGCAGTTTATCAACATCAATTGTTTGTCCAAGCTCAGGTGAAGCACCAAGACTTTTGAAGATATCTGTGGTCCCAGGAACTTTCTTCAGCAGATCGTTGATAACAGCCGGAGACTTATCCTGAACAAAGGGTATCTTATCAGGGATGCAGGATCCGGCCCCCGGAAACGCTCCTGTCAACCCGGGTAAAACCGGAACGCCCTTTAATCCGGGAATATTCGGTAGACCTGGGAGGGCAGGAACTCCGGGAACACCCGGGATTCCCAGTAATTCGGTTCCGATGTTAGGAGACTGGACTGCTTTCCCAGAGGCCAAGCTTAGTAAAGAAGCCCCAGCCTGCTTGCTTCGTCGACCCGCTGTGGCATCGTTTAGCGGGCCGCCGATGGCGCTGAAATAGTTAAATAGTCCGATTCCTTGACTGGCTAGATCGGCGAAGTCCGGCTTAGCCGGTCTTTGGAACCCATCGGCCCCGTGGAGAATGAGATCCAGTAATCCCTGAGACGATGCTGGACATACCAACAGCACTGTCAGAAATCCACATAAAATCATGGGATTTCTGAAAAGTTATAAATTTAAAAATACAACAAAAATGGTATGTGTGAATTTTTGGAGGAAAAGGTCGACAAAATCTGTCAAATAACGGCTAATTTAATACTGAACGAAAATGTAATGAGCTATAGTTATAGCTGTTTCGGTCTGATCTAAGACAACTGAAAATCACCATTCTAATACATATTATTTATTTTAAGTTGCAGTTTTTATTGAAAAAATAGTTGCGCTTGAACACAAATTTCACTGAAAAAATTACTTGTTTGGATCCTAATCAACAATTTGTGTAGCCCATTAAATCATTAGTCTAGTTGACATTTGACCTAAGTCCGTTTTTACGATGTCAAAGAAATTTCTTGCACAATTTAAACAGTCAAAAACTTGTTGAAGGATTCAGTCTACCAGAAACTTTTAACACTTGACAACACCTAAAGTTTTTTACTAGAGATTGAATAACATTTCCAGTTGCTGTTGTAGTACAACCGTAGCGAAATCTAGAAATCGTGTTCAGATAATTTTTGTGCGTTTGAAAAACGTGAACTGGTCTTAATTTTTCCATCGGATTGTGTACCAAAAACAACCGAAACTCTTTCGTTCTAGTTACTATTGATTTGAGGAGGTACAGTCTTGGTCGCAGCATTTGGTGCGACAGAAATAACGGCTGAGGTTCAGAATTGCTTGAGGGTCGTGTTTTCTGTCCGTGACCTTCGTCTCTCTACATACGTTTGGTCCACCACTTATTGGACTGCGGATAGCAGCATGACAAAAGCTTCTTGAGTACGCAACAAAAACGTTGGACATTGCAATAAAACACAAGAACTTTTATCTGACATCTGCCTAAAAAAACGACTTACAGGGTTGTCTAAATTTAAAATTATTTTAATAGGTTTTACGTATTATCCTACATAATTTTTTGATTTCTATTCTCTTTAACTACCCTCCCCCCTAGTACACCCAATTAAACTATTTCACCCCAAATTGGAAGTGAACATATTTTCTTATTAAAGTAGTCGCATGTGTAATATACAGAAATCGCACAGACCGGCAGACCGGAGATATTTTTGATCAATTTTGTAACCAAACACTAAACATTTTGAAATTTTAAATTTTGCAAAATCTTGAATTTTAAAAGTATTTAGTAAACCTTGTTATGAATCGCAAGGATGGACCAAGGGGAACCAACAAAAGTTTTGTCGTAGATTTTGCTAAAAAGTTGCATAAACGAGTTTTCTGGGTCGCTAAACTCGACTCTGAAGCCCGTTTTTCGATTCAGCTTTTCGTTAGCTTAGTGTAAGCTTACAACATAAGCTTATAATCAAGCTAACGAAAATCAGAATGGAAAAATTTCAGATTCGTGCTCAGCACCCCTGAAACCTCCGGTAGCATCTATCACCTTTATTTCTACGTTTAAATACATTTTAATACAGATGATCCCAATTATTTCCTCCCGAACGAGTTGGGGAGGAAATACTTAAAGAGATCCATGATTTTTAGTTTTAATAATAAACGGGTATGATTACAAAATTTGTACTATGGGTTCGGTCTGTTGGACGTATATTATGGAACCAACTGTGAATTGAAACATGAAGAGTTGACTAACTAGAAATGGTCTCGTTCAAACTCTCATGTATCACGAACTAAATCAGGCTCAGCTACTTAGTGCTTAACTAAAAATGAAAGAGCGAAACATTCTTCAGTGTTCGCGCAAAAAAAAACCTAATTGCGAGGTTTTCTGAACTCTGCCTGCAGAAACGCAACAGCAAAAATTTTATAGTACTGCCGGAAATTACTTTTTTAAATAGGGCCTATCGTTTTATTGCATTCAATACTCACGTAAAGCCCACATACAACAATTTAACATTTCTGTGAAAAATTTGTGTCAGCCAATGTGTAGCGGCCTACTAATAGTTGTCAACGTGAAAACATCGAAAATGTCACGAACTGACAGATTAAGGCTAACGATAATCAAAATGCAAGGAGGTCCGACTGAATCTCTATAAGAGCAAATTAAGGCGTAATACTGTTCGAGATAGTCTTTAGGTACTTTGCACCGCATTAAAGAGTATCTTAAATGATTGGGCGTACCAATTATTGTAACAGTCTGTCCTGAAATTACGGTATAATATTCGCACACGCGATACACTACAAAATACAAATCAGTTTAGGCTTACGCTTAGCTTATTCAGTTAACTGGCCTTAAAATACAACAAATAGTGCCCAAAAAGGGCAAGATTTCTCTACCGAACACTGTTTGAATAAAATTTCTGGATCGGTGTTCTTTCATACACATGTCAAGATTTCCGGGTTTTGATTGATTTCATAATAAATGTTGAAACAATCAATGCAATCATATGGACTTGCATATTAGTAATTAAAGTAAGTAAGTTTATTCGCACAACAATTGTCTGCTACAAGTAATCTTCAGCCATCCTTGTTGTCAAGCGGCGGCAACTCCGGTTGGGGAGTATGGTTGCCTTAGCCGCACGGCAGCATGGCTTGGGGACCTTGTTCTGTGTCCTTAATCTTCGCATCGTTTGGTCGGAAAGTAGCATCTTCTCGTCTTCGGACTTCGGAGAGCAGCATCCTACGGGTCACAAGATAAACCGCAGCGATGCTGAACCACTTCCAAAAATATCTGCATGTATTAATTTTGCCCTTATACTAAAATCTGAAAATATACTGCGCCTTTATGTATTTCGACCTTTCACTTTTTTCTTAAATATTATTAACTAATTACCGATTAAATTACTAAATTAAAACAAATAATAAACCAATAATTAACTGTTGAGAGCTCAAAAACCGACCGTTAAGAAAAGACCAAGTCAAACTAAAGAGATGCCAAGATTTTAACCCTCCATATTAAATTTTCAAATCTTATGGTATCAGTCATACGACAACGTGTGGAAAAATGGAGGGGGTGCAGGCAGACCCCTCCAGAGAGACAAAACAGGGTAGAATCTCTCTCTCGTCCAGAAGGGAAAAGTGGGTAGACCTCTCAGCAATTGTTACCAAACATTGCCAATTTTTTCATCAAATTTTAGGGATTTTTTAAAATTATCTTAAAAATCGCTAAACGTTTTCAGTTTTTTACTAATTTTTGGTCAAAAATGTTAAAAAATACAATTTTTGTAAATTTTTGGGTAGATCCTTTTAAAATTTTGGAATTCTTCAGAGGTAGACCTCATGAGACTCCAGAAGTTTTACCCCGTGTTAATGTATGCTACCAGTACTGCTTGTACACATAGTACTTATAGAACTGCTGATACCGTCTGTAGTCCCAGTGCTCCTTGCACTTCGTGGGTTACTGTTAGTACTCCCTGCTTTCCTGATATTAACTTTGCACCGCTACTATTTGCTCAATAATGCTTCGAGACTGCAGAAAGACCGACCGGCCCATGTCAAGATAAAAGTCACTTTTTGATGCGTTCTGATCTACCACTTGATTTTCTTGAAGCTTTTATTTTCATGGGGGTTCTTGGGGTTCTGGGGGTTCTTAACTTTTTGTAGAGATTTGATCTATAACTATGTTTAGTTTCATTTTTTGATGGGGGTTCTGGAGGTTCTTGGGGGTTCTTAACTTTTCGAAGAGATTTGATCCGTGACTACATATATTTAGTTTCAAATTTTTGATGGGGGTTCTTGGGGTTCTGGGGGTTGTGACATTTTTTTCAGGAGATTTGATCCTCTACTGCCTAGTTTTAAGTGTTTGCTGGAGGTTCTGAGGGTTGTAGTGTAAGTAGGTACAAAACAGGGTTTCCGGCATCAGATCCGGTGCCATATCCAGTTCAAATATCTGGGGCACCAGACTAACTCCTATTACAAACAGGCACCTTAATTTCAGGTGCCCACCCAGCACCTGAAAACTAGTCTATCTCATCAAAAAGTACTGCGACCTAGTTTTGAACCGTTTCATCCCCCGCCAAAGGGTTTCATCAGACGGCTCAGGGCAACCGTTACGGTTTTTTAATCTTTTTTCTTTTTAATCTTTATTTTTGAAAGTCATCACATAATACACATACATTGCAAGCTAAATTACATGCATCAATGTCACTACGAAGCCAATCACAAAAAAATTCCCATTATGAAACAGTCTAATAGTTCCTCCATCTTGTTTCCATATGATACCACTGTAGATTTCTAGTTCATAGCAAACATCATGCTTCGTCCTCAAATAACTGTAGAGTGCTGACAGGTCCACATCATACCCAAGGTGATGAGATACAACAACGTTTCGGGTTGTTTGACGATCGATAGCTAAGCCAAACTTTCTTGCCATTTCTTGTCCTGCTTGGAGTCCTCCATCTACTGTTTTTGCTCCCATGCACATAAAACTACCAGTAGAGAAAACCAGAAATGTACATGAGTTAATGGTGATTACAGCTCCGCTAAATCTCTTCGGATTGTATGCCACATCAGGCAGCTCCTTTAGATTAACCCTTGAGCTGAGTTTTCCTTTCTGGACTATATTGACAACTTTCATATCTGCACTTGCAATGTTGAGATGTAGGAGAGCACTTCCAGAACCGCAGGTTGTCAACAAAACACTTGACAACTGAATCGTTTTTATCTCCTCTCTTCCTTAAATAGTCTACGATCCCATCAAAGCTCCACCCCCGCACCCTTTTATGTAAAAAATATATACAGTACTCTCCACATACAACAGTATCAAAATCTTGTAGACAATAATAATTATATTTATCAATTTTATATTTTTCTTTGCATGCTTCGATCGGATCCATTCCATAGCTGTCAAAGTACTCCACATACTGATCAAAGTACATCGCAATCCAATGTTCTCCAGAAGCTGTAGAAGGATCAGTGTTTAGAACAAAACAGGCAGGTCTCTTAGTTATTTCAGGAAGTTTGTCGCAAGGAAAAACACCCAGGAAACATCGTTTAGCCAAAACATCCCTATTCAGAGTTTCTGATATTTCCAAAGTATTCATATTGAGTAATCATAGAATGCACTTCGGTTGTGATCGATAGATATAAGATTATCAAATTCACCATATATAATAACTTCAACACCATGCGTGTGATCCTTGAGTGGTTCTTTTAACTGAAGGTAGAGTGATAAATCACCCTCTTTAATTAATTCCATTGCACCTCCATCCACACTGTCAGCAGTTAAATCAAAAACAAAGATAGTATATCCTTTACTATAGTCGATATAGCTGATGTCAATTGCCCTGTCGGTGTTTGCCATATTGATTCCTTCGAACAGGTACATATAGGGAATTGTATAGTTGAAGCCTTCCCAGTCCATTTTCATGGGATGCTTTGGAACGTACTCATCACCACATTTCAGCGATAGTTCACTAATCTTGCAGGTTTCAAATTTGAAGGGGTTCTTTGTGAATGATCCATTAAACGCCTCTGAATCTACCATTGCCATAATTACACGCCTTGGCAGCTGTCCAGCAAAAATAGAATTCTCAACGACTGTTTGTGATTTGGGGGCAATATGTCGAGTAACCATCTTGATGCGGCGCACTGGATATTTAGCTGTATTATTACTATGAAGAACCTTTTCAATAGCTAAGCTGAGAGACTCTTGGGGTTTCACCTTCCAAACATACCAGCGCAAATCTTCTACTTTGATTTTAAACTCAGTGCCATCACTTATTAAGGCAAACTTGTCAGCATTTCTATGTAGTTCTATTAGCAGTTCAGTATCGCTCAGCATGTATCTGTCTTGCTTGAAGAGGTCCACATGTAACGGAGCCAGCAATTCAACTCCATTGTTGGACATGAAAGACTTTCCTCTCCATTTCAGTGAAGCTGAGCTCAAGTCTTCAAAATTTGTATCCTTGTAAAACATAGCCATCTGTTGGTGGTTAGTTTTTGAATCCCATCCATAGTTTAGCAGCACTTCCAGGTAGGATTTGTAGGCATAGAGTGGTCCACTGTTTTCAATTTCTTTATCACTGAGCTTAACAATTACTCGCTCAAATAAAGTAGAACCAAGTAGGTTGATTGGAGCAACAATAGGCTTGCTGGTGTCTACAGTTCCTCCTGCTGCCGTTGGATATGCTAGATCCTTCCCATCCTTGGTTACAATCTTCAGTTTCAAGTACAGGTAGTTTTTATTCAAATCCAGCATGAATGAGTCCTTTGCTATATGCAGTCTGTATGGTCCATTGTCAGTTACCGGATTTTGAGGATAGTACTCTGCCCAATAGCCCTTCTCCACAGCAACTTGTGTAGGAGGTAAGGAGAAGAGGTCTAGTTCACTTTTAAAACCAGGAAATGATTGCGCATCCAGCTGTTTAGCCATGATTGAATACGTCAGGTTTTGTTAACTTTCTTCGCTTTCTTAGCCTTCTTATGTTTTTCGTGCGCGGTCTAAACCCAATTCCTTCACCTTCCTGTTGCAGTTCTTCCCCAACAGTTTTCATTACCCTGCCAATTGCTTGCCTTCCGCGTTTCTTTAGCGAACTTTTTACATCCTTGCCTTCATTAAGGTAGTCTCTGGCAACCTCACTGCCTGTTCGCAAAGCCTCCTTCCCAACATGAACTCCAACCTTTCGAACCGTAGGCCAGATTGCCCGGAATAGCCCTCTGAACAGGCTACCGATTCCTTCGCCCCGTTGATAAGGAACGCCTGAGTATGTAGGTAGGGCACCTCCTGTTTGTAGTAAGGCGTCTTCCCACGTCTTGATACTTTCTGGATAATATACAGTCCTCATTGTCGTAGCTTTCTAAAGTGAAGCTTGACAAACACCTTTCCAAAAGCAAACTTAACAGGTTGACCACTATCATCGTTGATATTAATTTCAATGCTATTAAATTCCTTTTTCAACACAGGCACATAGTGTGGATTATGATATAGCTTGCTAACACTATCACCGTGTTGTCCTTCCACATTAACCACTCTGATTAGTGGAGCTAAAGCATTTCCCACTATTTGCGGTGCTACAACATCACAGTAAATATACAGTGAATAGAATCCACCCCTCATATCAGGGGCATAGTCAGCCGCAAACTCCAACAAGTTGTAGGTAGTTGTGCTGTCAGGTGCAATTTGTTTGCCTTCCAAAGAGATAATCTTGTTAACTGACCTCGTAGTTCTTGAATCCTTCGAAGTAAATCCTAGAATTTCGTTCAAGTCATCGCTTAGTCTTAACTGATAGGCAGCCCCTACCTTGTTCGCTGGTACAGTATACAATACTCTATGCCTATAGCTATCAAACCTAAATTCTATTGGCATAGATTCACCAGTAACAGGGTGAGACATCTGAAGAAGGGTGAAATTGATTGCTTGACATAAGTCATCCACAGTCTGGTAGTGTCTTTTTGGTAGTTGTTTGATTACTGGATGTTGATTTGGATAGTTAATAGTGATAGTACTGTCTTTGCTGATAAAGTTACCCCATGTTACAGGATACATCATTTCAACCAGTGCCACTTCCCACTCTCCTTCCAAGTCTATGCGATGAGGCAATCTTACTCTGTAATGAGCTAGACTATTAGTCTCAAAGTCACCAGTGTTACTGGGTAGTTGGAGGTAAAAATCCATCATCTGGACTAATCCAGCTGTTAAATTTATTTGGATATCCTAACCACTTAACGTAGTATTCTTTCTTTCCACTACGCTTTCTAGTTTTTATTACTTTCTCAACCCAATAGCTATCGGGTTCCTTGACAACTTGTAACTCCTGCTCATAAAATCTGCCTTGAATGTCTTCTCCTTGCAAATCAATCAAATGGTACATAGCTGGTGACAGGTTTGAGCTGATTTTCACAATTTTGAACAATTCTTCTGACCAGTTTGGAAGATATCCCTTTTCAAATAATCCTTTGGATTTGCTAATTCTGACTATGTCGTCTATATTAAACTTTGCCTTATGTCCCACCTTTTCATTGTACAAATTATGATAGACCACATGGGTGTTAACAGGATCGGATGCTTCCAGAGGAGTCATTCGTATGCTTGAATGCTTTGTATTGTTATATGCTTCCACCAGCTGTGGCAATACTTCTAAATACCGATAGCTTCTAATTGTAGTAAAATGTTTCCACACCTTAGTCTTTATTGTACGATTAAATCTTTCGACAATGCTACATTTGATGTCAGGATTATCACATGTATAGAAATGAATATCATTCTCCTGGAGGAGGCGCTGAAATTGTTTGTTGAGAAATTCCTTTCCTCTATCCGACTGCAACTTCTTTGGAACTCTTCCACTCCTGAGAATTGCTGTAAATGCCTTATGAATCTCCAGACCACTTTTGGATTTTGTAGGTATAACCCATGCATACTTTGAAAAAACATCTATACACGTGAGCAGGAATCTATATCCATCATTATCGTTAGATACTCTTTGCATATCTGCCAAATCCACCTGCCATAATTTATCAACACCATCTACAAAGTACCGTCTTCTAGGATAGTTTCGACGTATTGGTTTATGGAGAGTATAAGTATACTGTTTACTCAGCCACTTCTTCACGGCTCCAATAGTAACATTGGGATCTATAGATTTCACGTATCTGTATAGCTTGACAGGACCTGAATATGCAACTGGACTGGAAGGGGAATAGTAATAGTGCTTCAAAGTGTCTTCCATTTCAACGTTTTAAGAGCAATACCGGTTCCAGTTTGAAGTCTTCGACGTAGCGCGTCAAGTCTTTGTGATGCTGGCCTTCTTGGTGTAACATGCTCTTTTATGTACTGCCATCTGGTAGGATTCCCAACAAATTCACGAGGTACGTTACTATTGCGTAAAGCTTCCACCAAAAGCTCCCAACCGATTGCAGGACTTTTAGTTGGTCTATTTCTTACGAAATCATGGACGAGGTCAACAATTCTAGAGCCTTTAGCTTCTTTACCTTTGTATGCAATCTCACCCTTTTCATTAACTTTAAAGTCTTCAATGTTTCGTATATGATTCATAAGCAACTCTGCAGTTTGTTGTAGACGAGGAGGAAGGGATTGGGTAATGGGATCTTGCATAATATGCTCCTGCTCTGGTGCTTTCTGCTTGACAATAATTTCCTGACCCTTGTCTTTCAGCATTCGTCGGCGATAATTGTGCTGTCTATACAGTGCTAGTTTAACGTCTTCAGGATACTTACGTTTCCGCATAGTTGTCTTCATTTCAGTGTCAGCATTCTTTTCATGCTTCTCCAAATAATCTGGACGTACTAGTATTGAGTACTCCATTATCTTTTCATAATCAAATCGGTTACAAGGCTACCAACAACTCCTAAAAGCGGGGCCAATAAGGCTGGTATGAAACCTCCGTTCTGTACAATTTGTTTCTTTTTCCACTGTAAGGATTTCCCTTTATCACGTAGTTGACGTAAAATCTTCTTATGACGTTTTAACCGCTGTAGGTCTTTGTCGGGAAGCTTAACGTTACTGGAAAGCACATTCTCTACACAGTCGCAGATAGTTTTTATTAACTCTGTATTAGCGTTTTCAATCAATCCTTTTCTCTGCTTTGGATTGCACTTACAGAGAACCTTGAGGTAATCAGCATTCCTCTCGAACCGCTGCGCCATTATTTATACGTGTCGGCTTTCTATTTATACGTGTCTGTCATCGTTTTTATGTTTTCTTTAGTTTATAAACACCATTCGGTTCATCTGGAAATATAGTTGATCGTAATCTGAACTCATCCGGAGTGTTCTGATCTAAATCAATTAGCAGATAACCATGTGGCTTAGCAGTTGCATGGTTAAAAGCTTCCATAAAACCTTGCACCTGTCCTGGAAACATTTGCTTCGCCAGGTTAAGTGGAGTCAGTCTGTCTGCAGGATTCTTCATCAGAACCATATACTGAGAGTTTATCCTGTTTGTTCTCTTCTTATCATAGAATATGTCTTGAGTGATGTGTATAACACTACAAGACCAATGATGACAACCTCGGGTAAACAGGTCAACAAGCTTCGTGTTCTTTTGCACTTCTGACATTAAGTCATCAAGTACTACTAGTGTAGGATTCCCCGTCTTTAATTCTTCTAAAGTAGGAATACCTTGGTAGAATTCTATATCTGGCAGATCTTCATAAGCAGATTGCCATTCAGTATAGCACCATACAATTCTTTGCGGAGGTGGATTAATCATCTGATCGGCAAACTGGATCAATCTAGTGACAAAAGTTGTTTTGCCTGCTTTAGTAGGCGCAGCCACTATACACGTGAAAGGGTGTTGAAGCTTTAGAAAGGGTGTAGCTATGACAGCCATTTTTCGCGAAACTGTTAAGCAGTTGAGGTTTTTATTAATTTAAACTTCATAAATTTTCAATAGGTCACTCCTGCTTAAATGTATTGATCCAATCCGAGCAAACATGATCTGATGATCATCAATCATGCAGAGTTGGACGTCAAAACGTTCAGCTATATATGGACACAGTAAACTATCAGTTTCTACCATTGGGCATCGTCTGCCATTGAAACACTCCCATAAAAAGTTTTGTATTTTTTGAAACTGCTTAAGTGGGTAAACACGTTGTAATACATCTTGTCGTATACCAACCATTCCTTCCGGCAGTAGCTCTACTGTAATAGGAGTTATACTATCATTAGCTGTGGGTTGTGTGATGCTTACAGTTGACTTCATGTATATGATGAGGCCAAAATTTGCTAATGTGAGCAATGTAACTGTCGTAATTATGCCATAGAGAGCATAAAGGGTGCATTTGCTCTGCACGCGTTTCTCTAAAGTAATCTCCATTTCAATGAGACACTGAACACTAATAATTCTTTTTATTAATTCACACATTCATACATACTGTATATACATGTCATTGTTTTTCTCTTTTAATTTCTTGTCGAATGTTCATCAATATTTCACCAAGCATATTCTTTCCAATCCACTGAGATGAATCGTTAATTGTCGGCTCAGCAATATCCATCCCGTTAGCCCAATACCCATCAAATTTGGTAGCCTCTGCTAGAACATCATTTCCGGTACTCAACAGGAGTTGCTCAACATCCGGGTGTTGTCTGATCTTTTCTCTGACTGCATAATCCATTACATCATTTGCAACTAGCATCCACTGATCTTCTAGATATCCTTCTACGTGTTTTCCATGTTGCTTAGCCAGAGAAGGTGACCATGTGTTCATAATCTTCCAGTACGTTGTCCAGTCATAGAAATATTTAGCCTTTTCGGCTTGATAATACTGTTCGACAGTGCGATAAACCACCCCAGCAACTGAGATGGGTGCTCTGTAGAAAGTGCTAAATGGGTGCCATCCAGAATAGAAAAGGGTAGCCATTCTTCCATCCTGTAGTTTGGACCGTAGGGAACAAAACATCGGTTTGTCTTCATGAGCCTGTTGTTTATGTTTGTTAAGGAGTCGCAACGTCTTGAATGTTTCTCCACAACAGGTTCTTGATTCCCTGTCTGAATGAATCTTGCGAATATGTTGACGACGCTCTGCTTTGTTATTAAAAGAAGCACAGCACATAGTACACTTAATGTCCTCCATTATGACAGCAAAAATGTTTCTTCATTAGATGTTTTCAAGACTTCTTATGTCTTTTTATGTATTCAAGTGTTCATATTGCTTTTCTACTTGACCATTGTCAAGGTCCTTTTCTACTTCTATGCTAACTTTTGGGTATAAATCGACCTCTTCTTCTGTAGCAAACCTTCTTGCCTTAGCAAACCCGTCTTCCCAGCTGTTAGCTGTTCCCCTGGAATACACAACGTCGTTTCCTGATTCGGTGTTGGAGACAATAATTGACCACCTAAAGCCTGGATTCTTTTGCCTAAGCTTTTGTTGGAAAGGAGATACTTTATAGAGTCTGCGTCGGCGCGGTTGCTCTCCTTGTCCATAGACTAGAATTGTATACTCTCCAGGGGCTGTAGTAAGCCCAGCTTTCATAGCCTGTTGTTCAGCATCAGCAAATGCTTCCTCGTTTGAATGAGACTTAGATCGGGAATCCAAGACAACGCCCTGCTCACTATCATAAATAATCCACCCACTCATGATTAACAACAACGTCTTTATTTAAGCTTTTATGTTTTCAATTGCATTATAACCATAATGTTGACTTACAAAATACATAACAATACCCTTATCGTTAAAAGCTTTTCTAGTAATACTAAGCATTTGGACAATACTGATAATCCACAGGAAACACAGTATAATCATCCAAACTCCCATAATTAAGTACAGTTTCCAAAAATAAACGTTATACAATAGTAAACATGTTACACTGTAGTAATTAGTATTCCCCAACCCTCTGTAGGGTATACTACAACTTATGCTAGTAGGAAACAGTGACAGATCATCTCCTTTCAGTATGGGTAATAACAACAGAACAATGACTACGGCTTGTCCGCATAGGATAATAAATGTTAATGTCTTACAAAACAACCACACACATAGAGCTGATTTCTTGTGCTGTAAGAATTCATAGTCGTCGTATTGTTTGAAGTGTTGTATGAGATGACCAATATGAATGCTTGACTTCTGACCATATAAACTCCAGATTAAGTGGGGGCTGTAGCTTACACTAGCTTGAATCATGAGTATAAAACCGACGTATGGGTAAATATAGATAAAGAATGGTGGGTTGCGTAAGTAGGTGGTATCTGGTCCGTTAATGTAGCAAGCATGTACAAAGTATGTAGATGTTGGTGAATTTGTATGTTCGTATGGAATCTGACAGGTAATAGAATCACCCACTTTCTGACTTGTGATGGTAACAGCTGATGCTAGAGCCATTAGGGGAACAGTAAGTTTGAATATGAGAACATCCAACCAGTCTGTTGCAGTGTAGTCAAAGTGAACCCATGAGATAAGAGTAGAAACACTACTTGTCGCAAAGAACATTGTGAAAGCTCTGACTGGGCATTGGTTATCGATTGTTTATATGTATTTTCCAGTTAGCTAGATCAATAGCTATTACGTAATCGTTCTAAACCAGAGGCACATCCACAGAAGGCATGCAATCATTATTAGCTAAGGTTATTACGTAATCACTAGCTATTGGTATTACGCAATCGCTTTACAATTGACTTAAGCTATGCTAAGCTAGAAGCACATACACAGAAGGGATGACATTACGCAATCATTACTGGATGATCACCGGTTAATTCTAGTTTGTGATAAGTCATTTAATTGCTTCACGTGACATACTAATTATATACTTAAAATATAGTTTCCACAACCAGTTAGTTCTGGTTTGTGATGAGTTATCAGTGTGAGAATCACGTGAATAGGTGACCTCGGAATACATAAAAGGAGTGACAATCTGCAATATTGTCATTCTTGAAAATGACAAGCTACAGTCAAGACGGTTTTTTATGTGAATACTGCGGAAAACTTTTTGCTCATATGAAAAGTCTTCTCCGGCATCAACGAGAAACACACGAAGATTCTAAGAAACATTCTTGCCCGGTATGTCATCGCTCTTTCGCCAGAAAGAGTAGCCTCGTTGTCCATCAACGCAGTCATTACCGGAGATCACCTGATCCTGATGTTCTCCCTACGAAGAAACCTTGTATCAGCACACCTTTGAGAAAATCGCCTGATCATGAAATTCATCCTACCAAGAAATCTAGTGAGCCTGTCAGAAATCAACGCTCTTGTGGTACACAATCAGCATTGGACAATGTTCTGATCGCTAAAACTGTCTACCCGTCAGAACCAACAGCTGATCCTGAACGGTACCTGATTTTATCATTGGGTCAGATCATGGATTTGGTCGAGAGCCAACTATTGAAGCATCAGGGACTGAAGGTTTGGCTTTGCATGAAGATCCTCTTTGAACGGGACACTAATCCGGATGAGACAATTGAAGGATACTTCAACTGTAAATCAAAAGGGTACTTTTACGCAGTGATGGTGTTGCAATGGAAATCAAGGAATGCTTTCCTGAGAT
>JASAND010002977.1:0-18347 GCA_030248195.1 Trissonchulus latispiculum
AGGCAATCGTCTCTGAGCATATGATTGGCAGGTCTATAGAAGGCCTGCCCTCTCCAAGAAGGACACCACCAACCGGGGAGCATCCCAAAGGACCTTGATTGAGGGGGACGCCCCTAGGATTTGCAAGCGACAGGTGGTAAGGGCCGGGCAGCGAATTAGCAGATGGTCTAGGTCGTCGTCTTCCTCCTGACAACGTCTACAGGTGGGGGAACCGGTAGCACCTATTCGGAACTCCAATGCACGGAGCAAGGGGGAGTGCCCAGCCGCCCGCATTGGGATAAGATGCACTTCAGTCTTCTGGAAAGGCCGGTTTCCAGGTTTCGATGCGGCTGCATGTCAGAAGAACAGTCTGTCCGCAGTGGGGTGGGAGACGGATTCGCGCCATTTGCGCCTGGAGCTTCTGATGATGAGTTTTTTGGCCGCACTCAGGTCACCCGCCACCTCCCTCTTCGGTCAAAGCGGAGGAAGAATCTTTTTCAAGTTGCCTATTCGCCTCTTCATTTCCTTCTATTACGATGCATTGTGGAACCCACAATACAGCTGGATTCCGATGGTTCCTAATACGCCAAATTTTTGCTTGTCAGAAGTTTGTCTTCTTTCTTACAATTCAATAGGAATGTTATGAAGCATTGTGTAAATAGAAATATAATCGCATCAAATCAACATGGTTTCCTAAAGGGCAGATCAACTGTTACTAACCTATTGAATTGTACTAATAATTGGATAAAATCTATAGGATTCTAAATTGCTTCTAGATATTGTATACATTGATCTGAAAAAAGCTTTCAACTCTCTCTCAATTCCAAAACTACTTGCCAAACAGTGGCCCATGGGCGTTTTTTCGGAATCGGCAATTTTAGATTTGATTTTTGTAATCCAAAAAAGCGCCCACCCCCGGAAAAAACGCCCATGGGCTATATTTTGGAAACCGTCCTTTAATTACAGCTTTGCCAATTTTCCATAAATTCGATAAATTTCTACGGACAAGCTGCTCGGCCAGTGTCAGTTGCTCATAATATGTATATCCAAAGAACCGAAGTTTGATTATAAGTCTTAAAATAGCTTAAACAGTGACAACTTTATTCACAAACTTTTAGTTTTCTAAGTCATGAAAGTGAGCATTGAGAAAGCCAAAAAAGCGCCCACCCCCCGAAAAAACGCCCATGGGCGTTTTATTGGGTGGGCCACTGTTTGGCATAATACGGTAAGTTATGTCCAGCCAAAACGACAACAACAATTTTAAGTTTTTATCTCAAAATATTCAAAAATTCAAAGACTACGCCAACTTCGATAGCAAATGCGTACATATCTGGCTTTTTCCTAGGCAAATATTTCAGTGCCGTGACGGCCGAGTGTAAGGCGTTCGACTAAGGATCTTACAGCCCGAGGTTCGAATCCCCGCTGCCACAAGAATTTCTCAAATCCATTGAGCAAAGGACTAAGCACATCGGTTCACTGTGAGCTCCAGCCAACCCAGCTGTCTATCCTTAAGTCGTCGGTAAATAGGTGCCACTGCGGTGGGAAGGTAACATGAGTCCGTGCTCTGGCATAATGCCTAATGAAGGGCTGCCCCCCCCTTCCACAGATGTAGTCAACATTTGAGTTGTCACTCCTGGCTTCCGGCTGAGAATCCGAAGATAAGCACCAGCAACCTTCTGTAGGTTGGAGTTCTCTCCAGGGGTCATTTTACCTTGTCTTACCTTGACCAAAAATTTCTGAGGATGAGTCCGGGGCTACCCCCACCCTCCTGCTCTGGGGGACCAACTTCAGGGGTGTCGAAAAAAGCTTAAAATCATAGGTTAACACGAAGGGGGTACGGGGGGTCCAAGCCCCTCCCCCAACCCGGAGAAGGTACAAGCGCTACCGTCGTCATGGACAAGGGGTAAGGAAAAATGGGCAAGGGGAAAGCAGAAATGGCCGGAAAAATAGGTTGGAAATTTTTACTAAAATTTCTTAATTTTTCCAAAAAACTCTATCAAAATTTTGAAATTTCTAAAATTTGATGTTTCTTTTAATTATTTAAAAATTGTGAATTTATATTATTGTTAACGTTAATTTATGCTTATGGCATGTACAAGCCCCCCTTAAAAATTTCGGTTCAAGGTACAAACCTCCTCAGAATTTTCTTGGGACAAGCCCCCCCCAGGATCCGACGCTATGCTAATGTATGCTCAAAATAGCTATTTTTTGCTGCTAACCCAAAACGTTAACTATTATTAACCTAATTTTAAGCATAAAACTGCTAAAAAGGGCGCTAAGAAAGTAAAAATTGGAGATGCCGGAAATTTTTTGAAAATGAACCCTCGAATTTTTCTGGGAGCTTTTGGATCTGGAGGGGGGCAAAATCTGGGGGGGGGGGGCAGCGATTCTAGTGGGGGTCGACCCAATCTGGGGGAAATCGATATCTGGAAGGGGCTCCCCAAAGCCAGCGCCCCCGTAGCTCATTTTTTAGGGTCTTGAAAGTATGATAGGACAAATCCAGCATATGCAATTATCGGTATAAATTAAAATTACCCAGTCGGAATGACAACTTGACTACGGTCAACCGTGAAATAATTGTAGATGACTAGAAACACTACGTAGAAGACGCCAACAGTAGCCACGGCACTGAAAGGAAGAAAGCAAACAAATTTAGGCATATCTCCAAAAACATAAAAATAGACAACTACAAGAAAGCAAAAACGTTAACAAACAACCGTTCTAAACATAGCAGGTTAAGCTGACCTCTTTATCACTTGGTTTAACTTTATCTCTCTTGGTTGAAGAATATATTAAATATATACGTCTGATTACGTTTGATTTGATTATGTAATTCAATAATACCACGTCGTATATTATCCGGACATGAGCACCGTCACCCTTGTCCCTGGCAAAGGTATATATTGGAATTGTCCGAGGTTGTCTTTACCAATAGCACGTACATAATAGATAAGAGTAAGAAACTCTTACACTAGCATGCACAAATCATGCTAGGTATGCTCGGTTCATTAACTCAAGAGACCCCGTAACTTCCGGGGGGGGGGTCCCAATTTGCACTAAATACACGCTTTCATATAAGCGTATGTGTGCTCGCTGATTGGTCCATTAGCCTAACGCTTGTAGTATGTCAATTATTAGTTATTTTAATTAATTAATTATAACTTTAATTAGCTTAATGCAATTAAAAACTAATTCGACAACTTTGTAGCATTTTTTCTGCTCTTTCCGATTGTATAAAAATTGTTGCAGACTCATCGGGAATAGCAAAAAATGCTGCAAAGTTGTTTAACTAGTTTTTAAATTGCACTAAGCTAATTAACGTTATAATTAATTCATTAAAATAACTAATAAATTACCTATCATAAGCTTTAGGCTAATGGGCCAATCAGCGAGCAGACACACGCTTATATAAAACAGTTTATTTAGAGAAAAGCAGGACCCCCCTTGAAGTTACCGTGGGGCCGAGCATGATGAACCGAGCATACCTAGCATGATTTGTACATGCTAGTGTAAGAGTTTCTTACTATTACTATTATGTACTCTTGTCTTTACCTTTACTAAGTAAACTAGAGCATATAAAAATTAGCCCGCATATACCTGACAGTTTTCAAGAAGTCAATTCTCTTGGAGAAACTGAGCGGCAGAATGAAGACTGTAGCCGTTATGATAATGATAAACTTTCGATTCATATACCAGCTGTGGCAAAATTCAGGCCCGAAGTAGTTCGAGAAAACTGCAACATAAAAAGAGTGACACCATTACAGACTAAAAACAGGAACCTGAAATGGCACACAAAAAAGGAAAAGCGGGGGCCCACCTCCTTTCCACAAAAAGTACCAGATGGAAAACCCTTGTAAGTCGACAGCTAGCAACCAATTGGTTTCTATCAGCTTAGCAGTGAGAAACGCTTCAGAAATTTCGAATGCTCCAAACGTAACAGACACTCTTGGACGAAAACGGTAGTGGTAATACTGAATTGGATTATATGTCGAACATTATCACGAACAAGCTAAACTGTGAACCCCACAGCACAAGACCAGATTCCAATTTAATCTTTACATTTACATTACCTAACAATGCACTTATTGCAAAAATGTCACAAAAATCCACTGAAAAAGTCTAACTTCTATCCGATTCATCGCCAAGAATTATCAAAAAACTGATAGTCGTCCCGTAGCAGTAGGCCACGATAAGAACGGAGGCGGCATGACCCCACCAGGGCCCACAGAGGCCAGCCACCGTACCCTGATAAGTTGTGGCACCCCGGAGGTCCGAGCACCATGCCAGTGCCAGTAGGCTAAAGGCAACCAGAATCACTATCACCTTAAAAAAGAAAGTACTATTAAGGGGGCTAGAGCCAGACTTAAGGTTATACAGTTAGAGTGGAGCACAGCATGCCTAAAACCGACAGCAAATACTTCACTCTAATTTTCGAAAAATTCCAGAACACAACAAAACAAAAATGTAGTTTAATTTTTCAGTTTACGCCTCTCCTATAAAAATATAGCCTAGGCTTTTTCTACTGGGGTGGAGGCTGTTGGCGCCCTCTCCTCACTTTTTTGGTTCCCCCAATCGACCCCTTCGCACCCCACTCCCCCTCCCCTATTTCGGCTTCCCCAAGTCACTATAAGGTGCACAGAAAATTACAAATTCTAAGAAATTGTGGTCAAAATTTTCAAAAATTTTACGGCATCGTCGGGATTTTTTGGTCAACAATCGTCTATTTTGGTAGTAAAACTTGATTTTTGAGCAATTTTTAGCTGAGTTATAGCAGACTATAGGATCTTAGACCACTTTGGATTCCCTCCCCCCCAATTTTTTGGTTTCGCCCCTACTTCCCCCCACCCTCGCTTTTTGCCATGAAAAAGAAAGCGCAGTAGTTAATGCTTTACGTAAATGCAGCACAAAACGTACACAGTACTAGAAAAGAGCAAATTGTTCTTACTAATTTTAAAAAAATTCAATTTAAAAACAAAAGACTTAAATCTTTAATCTTTTAAAACTAAAAAGCCTCTCATCTCCTTACCTCGGAACATCACCCTCAAAACTGAGCGGTATCCATGTAAAGTGTGCAGAACATTATAGCAAAGAGCTTAAACAAATAAAATGAACCAAAAAACGGTGAAGAAAACTGCATACTAACTGAACAATCATGGCCGCTGCAACACCGCCGGCACGATCAAAGGCTTCCGGCAGATTAAGCATACCCGCTCCCAAGGCAGCGTTGATAACGATAAAGGAAGCAGCCAGCCAGTGTGAACCTAAACGATTATAATATACCATGAAACAGTTTCTGGCTTATTATTGGGACAGAATTTATGGGGGGCAACTCCCCTCCCATTGCCCACCAAAAATGGAGGGCATATTTTTAAAAAAATAATTGCGTAATTTTTACGTCTTATGTGCAAAAATTGCTAGAAATAGTTTTAGATGTTTTTAAGCTAAAATAGAAAAAACTTCATTAAAAATCCGGCGAAGCCAGAAAAGTTCTTGAAAAGTTAGGGTAAAAATGGTAAAATTTGGCAATTTTTGGGTTATGGAGGGGGAAGTCGCAATTTATGCGGGGCTTTCATGGGGTGGCACTTCAAATGGGGTGCGGCCCCCCACCCCCTCCCCAGTAAAAATATATAAGCCTGTTTTCGCGCATATTATATATTATAAATTACAGAAATTCAAAGTTTAGCTACCTAGCAGTTAAAGACCAGAAATTTATCATAGCACAATTCTACTAAGACTGCGCACACATTCCGCAATCACTTTATCATTATATGAATAGTCCTATTCAAACTTTTCCAAATCAGGATAAATCTCACTCTTGAAACATTCTTCTCCTGATGTGTTCACATTTGCTCAGCTAGATATATAGACGCTGTCAAATTTTCTACAGTGATCAACTGTTGTTGCTGTTGTTATTGTTTGCTGCATCAGACATCACACTGGGATGATCATCACACGAAGATGCAAAGTGTTAGTTAAAACTGCACGAAATTGTCAAACTCACGAAAAACTAATATCCCATCTTACCTCCCGTTCCCTCGTCTCTGACACTGCCAGTCCGACCAGGAAATCCGAGACCGACGCTCTGGCATTCCAGGCTCTGGATCAGATCTGTGCGATCACCAAAATCCTGTGATTGATCCAGGGAATCCCCGTTGCCGGTGGAGACAACAGAGACCACTCCCACAGAATCATTGATCAGAGAAGCAGGGTCCAAACGCTGGGTCATCGGTTACTCTGGCCGGGGACAAGGCAAGAACAGACAATTGGTCTCTTCACGGATATGCAAATAATTGTAGAGGTACCCTAGACCAAATAAGTTTAACATAAAAAATTTGAAGTGAGAATTACCGAAACAGGCTAGTCTGTCCTTGCGTAGAAATCAAACCTACTCCAAGCATACTTTTAAGGGACGGTGGAGGTAGGTTGAGTAGGAGATTCGGTAACAAGAGACCTAGCAAAATCATGACCAAAGGGGCAAGGGACAGTGACAGGAAAGGCAGGACAAACTAAAAGTTAATGCAAAATCTAGCTGAAAATAACCAACTGTTGTCCAACTTTTGAAAAATAAGGAAAAAGCGGGAAACTGGTATTTTGACCTAGATATTGGCTTTAAAATAGCAAAATTCGCCTAAAACTTGCAAAAACTGCACTTTTCTAGGACAAATTCCTGCTTGGGCCTTCTTCTCACATTCGTGATCACGATCAGGACAAGGGCAGGTAAAAATCAGGCTACCACAGGCACGGGACCCCCTCAAGAATCGGCACTCTTTGTTAATATATGATTGCAAGCCCGCCAGCCAAATTGAGGCCTATACGTATATATGCTAAAAGACGCCATGTTGGGAGTGTGAACTTCAGGAAAAAATATATCACAGCATTTTTTGCAAATTCACCATTTGTCCAGGGACAATGTATGCGTTTTCCACTCTAGAAATTGTGGTATGTGATAAGCCGGTACAGCAGCACGCAGGTCTCCTCTCCGACAAGCACTCCGACATGTGGAGATCAAACCCATAACCTTCGGCTCACTGGACCGATACACTGTCTATACGGCCACCCAGGTACAATAGAACCAAGCTTAAGGTGGTGGTATCCTTTTGTGCAGTGCTTTTGTGGTGATTTTTTAAAATGCTATAACTTTCGCAATTTTGGGATCTGGAAAGAGCTTTATACATCGTTTTAAAGCTTATAATCAGGACATTCATATGAGCTTACGAAACTAGCAAAATTATTAAAAAATTAGCAAACATTTTCTGACATAAAGGCTAAATATATACCAAAAATATTTGAATATTGATTTTTCAAAACTGCGGAACCAGACAAAATTTTTTTGCGCTAACATCTGGCTTATTTTTAGGCAAACATTTATTGGGGGGGGGGCTCGATGGGGGGGGCTGACCCAAAATGGGGGGGCATACTTTGAAAAAAATTTTCGAATTTTTGCGGGTTTTTCGTGTAAAAATGTGTAAAAATCGCTAAAAAATGACTAATTTTAAGTGGTTTTTAGGCTAAAATAATGAAAATCTCGTTAAAAATCCGGCGAAGCCGGAAAATTTTTTTAAAATTTAGGGTAAAACTGGTAAAATTTGGCAATTTTTGGGGTTATGGGGGGGTGGTCGGAATTTATGGGAGGCATTTCATGGGGGGGGGGCTCCTCGAATGGGGGGGAGGTCGCCGAATGGGGAGCGGCCCCCCACCCCCCCCCCTGTAAAAATAAGCCAGATCATAGATAGGACATATGGGCCGAGGTACATTTTATGGGGTTTTGTTCACTATCACTCAACGGTTGAGAAAATTCGCAAAATGCACGGAAGCGCTAAATTTTTAAAATTTGCACTAAATTTTCTCAAAACTGTGAACGTTTTAGCCAAAACCAAGAAAAACGTCCCTCCGCAATAGTACGAATTTCCATTTTGCCGAAAATCTCCGGAATCTGTCGAGTAGTTTTTGAGAAATCAATGTTCAAAACAAAATAGCCGCAGTTTTGCCAAAATGGTTTTCCGGCCAAATCTCTAGCTGAAAGCAATAAAGTCCGGCTAATACGGATTCATAGAATGTATATTTGGACGCTGTATCGATAGAGTATAAATGGAACAAAATTGTTCGCAAGGTTTGGCAGTAATTTTGAAAAAAAACGATTTCCTCGAAAATGGCCATTTTTTGACCCTCAAAATTGTTTTTTGCTTATACTGACTTAACCACTGGAGATAGCTCAAAGGTTGTAAAAGCAAAAATGTTCATTTTGTGTCCTCTTTCCAGCCATAACAACCAATCCCGTGTCTGGTCTACCTACTGGAAGCCTAAGGCCAAAAACCAAAACTTTCTTATCTTTTGGCCTAAAAATCCGGGACTGGTCCCAGAATGTTAAAGAGCACGGAAATAGGTTATTTAGCAAGTTTTAGCTATTTACGTAAAGGATTAAAGTAGTATGAGTAAAAAATACCCGAAAGAAAACCAGCACCTTAAGGGGGGGGGTCCACAATGAAAAATTTTGTGGTCACAGATTTTGCTCATTTTCATACAGAATATTGTCACATATGCCCTGCACATCGAGTTTCAATAAAGTTTGAGTAGTTGCGTTCCGTACTTAGCGAGCAGCCGGCTATTAATTGCATGCAATTTGAAAATGGGCGAAAACGACGGTGCCGTAGCAAATAAAGGCAATTTACACCTGAATATCCTTGAGAATGAAGCTTCGCTCGGTTAGATGTTTGATAACTGATGTGAGCAAAGGATTCAGGGTGTCTTTTAATGGGGAAGTCTAATGTATAGCTTTATTTAGCGACCAACTGGGTGTACTAACCTGCACCATTTGTATCCGAACTTGACTTAAAGTCGTCAATAATAGTACGCAAATAGATAGTCTAACATTTTATAGGTCTGTGTTGCCATAGCCTTATGTTATTGACCAAAAAACACGAATTTCCGAAATTTTGCTAAAACTCAGAGTTCTGCGCCAGAGAAATCTCGAAATCGGGAAGAGCTTTCCAGGATCAGTTGGCATCGTTCGAATTGCCTTGTCATAAGCTGTGATTTGTAGGAAGTAGAATTTTTAATTAGGCCTTACAGTTTTCAGAATACTTCATCAAAGTTGCTGACCCCCAATTTCAACGTTGCAAAACAAATTTGGCTGTTCCCAAACTTCAAAAATTAATTAAAAAATTTTGAAGGCCTAAATTATAATTCCTCTTCCTACAAATCACACTTCTTGATCGTATTTGTAATATAATAGTAAAGTAATAATAATAATAATAATAATAATGTTTAATGTCGAAGATATATGAGTGGCAATATAAACTGGACGTTTGCGAGATTTCTCTGGCGCACGGAAAAATCACCACTTTTTCAGTTTCCTATGTTTAACACATTCTGACATCAACGTTGAGGTGAAAATAGTCGTTAAGAGATCCGACTTGAATTTCAAAAACTCGTTAAAAAATACCAATCGGACAACAAAATATGTGAAAATGAGCAAAATCGGAGATGGTCGCAAAATCGGCCAAAATGGACCCCCCCAGGTTTGAGTTCACATTCACATCAAGGTCCTATTCCCGGTGCCTTCAATTCTATATAAATATTTCAAGTATGCAGATTGGTACGTGTACCGGAAACTACGGTTGGATCTGATAGAAAAGTCAAATACAGGCGCGTACTTTTAAAATTTGCCGGGAGCAACTCTGGGAAGCGAAAAGTTGGTCTTTTCCAGAAGTATATACATTTTTCCGAATTTTCCGCTGCCCAAATCAATTCAAAGCCTTTCAAAATTTGTTTCTATCATATTTGCAGATCGGTTTAATGCGTATTTCTGCATATAAACGCCATTCGAACACTTACGCTTTCCACGTAAACAATCGAAGTAATTGTTAAGTTTACCCGAACGACTTTTCAATTTGTCCAACACTTAAAAAACTTTTTTCCCGGGACTCTTCTCCGATGCCCAACCCTAGAGACGACTGATTTCTACCACAAATGATTTGTCATCCAAAAGATCTTCTACCATAAATGATTTGTCATCCAAAAGAAGATCAAATTCCTCGAGACAAGTCTAAAGACTTTCTTCAATAGAAGTTCACGTATTATAATATGACTATCATCAGAAACAAAACTACGCCTCATTGAACTGAACTGAACAGCCAGCACAACTGTTTATTAAAGATCTGAACGAAACGAACTAAGATACGTAACGACGAGTAGACATCGAAAGTACAAGCAACCCTTACGAAAAACCTGGAAACATAGGTTTAGGTCAGTTACAATTTACAAGCTACAAGTCATTTTCAAGGCAGCTATTGCTAGAGCCTATTGCAAGGTGTAAGCTGAAAATCTCAGAAACAAAATTGACAATGGTCAAAAATTTCGTAAATGAATGCTTAACTACAGCATTTTCCGGTCAATATCGATCTTAAAATAAATTAAAAAGTCATAAATACGTATAATCCAATCAACACAAACTTTCATATTTATACACATGAAGAATATGGGAGAACAAATATTATACACAAGCAAAAGAAAGCATAAAAATGAAAAATACAAGCAAATGAAACAAGAAAAGCAAACTGCAAAAAACACATTATACATGCAAGTCAAGTAAATCTGTACAGAAAGGATGACTAAACAAACAACACCAACTTTACAGAAACTTCAAAAACAAACTAAAAATAAAATCAGAAACGATTTCAGTTTGACCGAAGATCCATCAATTACCTAAATATTGGTCGGGAGCAAGGATGCACCAAGACCCACCCCTTTAGGGGTAACATGGTAAAAGGTAAATGTATGTAAAGTTACCACTGGAGAAAACTACAACCTACAGAAGGTTATAGGGTGCCGGTGCTTATCTCCGGATTCACAGCCCGAAGCCAGGAGTGCCAACACTAATGTTGACTACATCTGTGGAAGGGGGGAGACCAGCCCTTCAACAGGCATTATGCCAGAACACCGACTCCTGTTACCTTCCCACCGCAGTGGTACCCATTACCGACCAGTTAAGGATAGACAATTGGGTTGGCTGAAGCCCACGGAGAACCGATATGTATCTGCTTAGTCCCTTGCTCAAGTGGATTTATGAAACCCCTGTGGCAGCGGGGGTTCGAACCCATGACCGTAAGATCTTTAGTCGCCTACCACTCGGCCATCACGGCACAATTATCAAGGGGTAACATGAGGAGGTGGAAAAAGAAAAATTACTACTACTTTTATAACAAATTGTGCAAGTTTCGAAAGAATTAAGCATTAGCAATCAGGAACATTTTTGAAAAAAAGAGCGAACATTATGCAACATCTTTCTATAATCCTGTGTGCGGGCCTGGTCGGTAGGCTAGCCAACAGCACATCTATAAATTGATCCAAAAAAGCCTTGAAAAACTATAAAAATCAAGGCACTCCCACCAAAAAGCAAGATAAAATTCTAGTCCACATGGAAAAATTGCTAACATCCACACACCCACACTTTGCCAAGCTCAGAATTCATGTACAACCTGAACAACAAAACATTCAGCATAAATGTATCAGTAACATCAAGAGTACAGTTTACATAGGAGTATGACAGCTGTCATACTCTATGTAGTACAAGCGTGACACATCCTCTGTACGCTAACGGCTGACCCCCGCAAATTGAATCCTTCACTTCTAAAACATTTGGCCGCTATGCCTGTGTTCTAAAGCTCGAAAAAAACACCAAACTAGCGCACGTAATGCTTGTGCTTTCGAGCTTTAGCACACAAGCATAGTGCGAGTGAGCGTACCCCCGCTTCGACTGGGTACCAATTTGCGGGGGGGTCAGCCGTCAACGTGCAGAGGATAAGCGAAGCTGATAATACATAGAGTATGCCTGCTGTATTATGCATACTCTTATGTATCATGTACTCTTGGTAACATTAAACCAAACAGCCAAGAACTAAAAAACGACAAATGGACACTGGCTACTAAATCTCCTAAATTGAAAGTAGATACAAAGGCAGGCAAATAGACTAACACAGGTGGGACCAGAACCCAAGGCCGCACTCAGGGGAGGTCTCAGGGGTCTCTAGACACCCCCATTTTGTGTTGACAAAAGGCGAAATTTTAGTTTTTAGCAAAACCAACCATGTTTAAAAGAATTTTCGTGTCTTCGGCGCGATAACGATTTTGACAGAATTCAACACCCAGTGTACGATTTTGAGGCAAAAATGCAAAAATTCTTCAACTTCTGGGGGGTCCCCAACTCCCCCGGTCCCCCAAGCCCACCAGACGCGATGTGTTTGAGCGTGGACAGTCGATTTAAATAAAAGAATGGGCCGGCCAATTGTGCCGTGATATTAAGGACATTATGGGACGAGGAACATTATTATGATTTAATTCAATAGCTCCTAATGCTCCAGAAAATCAGTCAAATGTCTAAATTTTTCAACTTCGCATTGAGTGTACTCGCACATGGTGCTGTCTTAGCTCAAAGCAAGAAAATGACCCTGCCCAATTTTTTGGGAATTTCATCCTACTGAGAATCACGCGAATCCATTTGGTAGTTTTTCAGAAATCGGTGTTCAAAATAAAATAATTGCAGTTTTGCCAAAATGATTTTTCTGCCAAATCTCTAGCTTAAAGCAACGAATTCCAGTTGGGTAGGCACTGACAAATTGTGCAATTAGACTGTGTATCGATTGAGCATAAATAAACCAAAATTGTCCGTAAGATGTCGCAGTATATAATTTTGAAAAGACTGATTTCCTCGAGAATGGAAATTTTTGGACCCCAAAAATAGTTTTTGTAGCACGCGGCAGATTCATCTATAGAAAGGTAGTCCAGTCTTACTGCCAATATTCCAGACAAAGTCCTCCTAGCTCGAACTATTGATCTACTCCTTCTTGTATATACGTATAATCAATCAAAATATACACAGGTTACACCCCAAAATAAATTGCCGTTTCACTGACAGATTTCATGGTTGTCACTGACAAACAGATAACACTTTTTGTTTACACATGGCAGATTTAACACACAGATTTGTAATAACAATGTCACTGACATCAAATCACTTCTGTTAATGTTGTTCACTTGTATCTTTCTGAAATTTCATATCAGACCAGGGGCGCACCCAAGGGGGGGGGCGGGGGGGGCGGCCGCCCCCCCGGTCAGGTTTCGAAGGTCAGAAAAATTACTAAGCGGAAAGAAGAAAAAGGAGAAAAAACAAAAATTTTCGCGCCTTCGGCGCGAATTTAACATTGTTTGTGTGTTTTGAGGGTAGCATATGGGGCGGGGTGGGATGGCTGGCCTTCAATTACGCATTTTCTTTCTGAAACTTGAGTTATGATAAATAGGCATCACCCGCCAATGTTTTCAAATCATGGTTTTTCTGCATTTTATTGTACATACGCTTAACAGGGTTGGGAGTCTCGGTCTCTCCCTAAAGCCGAGACTTGGCGAGTCTCGGTCTCGGACCAAGACCGGAAACTTTTTGAAAACATCAAATTTCTGCGAAAATTTAAATAAATGTTTGTTTTGAATAAAATATTTTGAAAATAAATGTTTTGAAAACTAGCTAACGAGGTGCCGAAACCATATGTTTATGTGTTAAAGACCCTAAAACAATCTCAAAAACTGTAAGAAACTAAGTTTAAGCCTAATATCAGTGGCGGATCCAGGGGGAGGGCCCCGGGCACCCCCCTTTGCGATTTGGGCCCCTCCCTTTCAACTTGAGGGCCCCCATCCAAAGTTTGTCTTTACTGTAAGTTTTCCCAGGTTTTTCACAATATCCAGCAGAACTGGGATTATGAAGTTGGCGATACAAGTAATGATGATAAATATGTCGTTCTTTTCGTCAACTTTTCGCGCCTTCCATTGTAGATTGTGAAATTTCAATGCATTGGCAATATTGTATAAATTTAGATAGAATGCTGCCTAGGGAAACCATGGGAAAACTTAACCTCTCAACTTTAAACGCTCATAACTTGCTAACGACGTAACGTATTGCGTTAAGATTAGTATATTCTGAATCAGAAAAGTCTCCTCTATCTTTTAGGTGCTTTTCGCGCGGCGATGGGGCCGTCACGCGCGGCCATCCGCGCACGCCTTCGGCGTGGTTCTCGTTTGGCACATTTGACAAAATTCCTTTCGCCAAAACAGTTTTAAACTGCGCAAACTGAAGAATTTAATCAGAATGTTGCATATTGCCAAAGACTAGGCACACTAAATTGGTTTCATTGATCTCAACAGTCTTAGAACGTTGAATTTGTTTCAATCAGGCATCACAACTTAGAACTATCTCTGCACACTTTCAAAAAACGTTTAAGATCTCAGGGTTAGTATATGTTCATAATTCTTGAACTCTTTTGAGCTGGGGCCCCTCCCTTTACAAAATCCTGGATTCGCCACTGTTGCTGTTCTCGGTCTCGGTAAAATCTCGGTCTCGCCCAACCATACGCACACTTTTTTTACAAAATGCAATTTAAAAATGCACACACAAATGCTCAGTCAAATTCTGCTTCCGCTAGCCACAAAATGGCTCTAAAAATTTTCAAACTTCTGTAAATTTTAAAAAGAGCCCTGGCTTTTAGCTGGGGGCTGCCGCCCCCAGACCCCCGCTATATATTTCCTATTTTTATCACAACTATATACTTTGCGTTGCTTAGTTTGAGTTAATACCTTATCTGGTGAATCCAGGGGCCAGCGAGAAGACAAATATGATCCTTTGAAACAGCAAAAACTGGTCAGAAAAAAATTGCGTTTGTGTCTAGAATGCAAAAAATTTCTCAACTTCTGGGGGGCTGCGCCCCCCAGACCCCCTGCTTTCACATTTCTAAGACTGATTAATTCTATTTAACTACCTCAATCAATGAAACCATCTAGTACATGCTTGTTCTCAAAGCATGTAAAACACATGTAAAATTAAAAAGAAAAATTTCAACATTGGCTCCGCCCCCCCTGTCAGAAAAGTCTGGGTGCGCCACTGTATCAGACAATAGAAAAAATTTTGTCAGAAACAGCATCGTCTTCGCTAAACAATCGTAGCAATTTTTTGTCAGCTGTAGACATACCAATACCTGGAAAAGCAAATAATTTTAAATGTGCCCATTTTGTGCCTCCAGCCGCGTAAAAATGTCTACAAAATATATATGCAAAAGGGTCGTAATAAATGAAACAATCCTTGTAATAAAAAGCAAAGAAAGACAGTGCAATAAATAACTTAGAACTAACTGAATATTGCTTTTCTTGCTGAGTATTACAAGATATCAAAAGAAAGTGTTCTGAAAGAAACTTCCAACGTTTCCTAATGACAAACGTATTTCCAAAGATCTTTTCGTGAGCACACTACAATTAGAGTAAAGCAGAACAGTCAGAAATAACTCCTCTACCATCCTTTCTTCAAGAACCTTCCAAATACAGCAGCCTATTATCTTTTAATTTCCCTTCGCGAAAAGGATCAAGTTAAGTACAACTCCGTTAATTCATTCAGAAACACGGCAAAAGTGCCAAAGCCAAACTGGCTTTCCAACAGTCCAATTTCACACATACTTCTCCTGTTCTGCTCAATGACGTAAAAACAAACCTGCCAATATTTTTCAAATAGCTCGAATTAGAGATATAAGTCACGTTTTTTTCACAGTGGTCTTAGAAAAAAGAAACATACGAGATAGAAACATAGAAACTGGACCACCAAAACAAGGTCCAGGAAATTAATTACGTACGTTTAGCCTAACTAAAGCACAAACGACATTCGAGTCGTCAAGACAGACTAAAAGAACCAGAACCAACAGAAGAAGCAGAAGAAGCAGAAGACGAGGAAGAACCGCCACCACCTCCGCCACCAGAGCCTCCAGAATGACTAGGACCAGGCACGTCACCAGCAGCGGCAAAAAGCGGATGTCGACGATGATGATGAGTGGGGGTCGGAGCAGGAGCGACGACCGGAGACAGGAGCCGGGCTCGTTTAGGCGCCGGCGGAGAGTCCGGGGAGGGCCGACGAATGCCCACCATAAACTCCAGCACCTCGTTGGCCAGGAGGGGGCAGCGCTGTTTCAGCAGGATCCAGGGCTCTCCGCGCAGCACCTCATCACGATGCATGGTCATGTAGTCCAGACAGGCCTCTCGCAGTGATTCGGCACCGTAGAGGTCGGCCAGGGCCAGGGTCTGACAGACACTGTCAATGCCCAGCCGGCGTGCCAGGACCAGCTCACACTGCAGCTTCAGAGGGCGAAGGCTGTACTTTTCGGCCAGGCCCATCAGCTCTTCAGCGTGCTCGTCCACCTTCTTGGACAGGCTGACACTGCCACCGTAGATGAATCTGAAACAGGAAAAGCAGCCGCCAATTAAAGCAGACAACAATTTTCCGTTGAATATTTAGGCATATAAACTGCCTCAGTATACCTTCAGTTCAAAGCGTTCAGCTAAACACACACGTAAGCAATCACGCAGTACACAGGAACGTAAATACTATACAGTATATAAGTGTCAATAGTTGGAAAACTTCTTGGAAGGTTAATACATAACTTTGTTCGCGTTTCAACACAACTTAATTCACACCATTGTCACTTCGCTGGATACGAATTTCTACTAGCCTGCATAATTATTTGGATCTCAGGCAGGCGCGTAGCCAGGGGGGGGGGCAAGGGGGGCATGCCCCCCCCCGAAATTGGATTGCCCCCCTGAAAATATCTGCCATCAGGAAATATTTATGACTCTGACAGCAGCTGTAGGCTGCGTTGAGCCTGAGAATTGATGAAAATTAAAGCAATTTAGAAGTAAAATCCAAAATTTTTCGCGCCTTCGGCGCGATTTATTACATATTTCGTCTTCGTGAATCTTAAAATGTCTTTTCAATTCACGTAATCGTAAATGTTATATACCTGATCTTGGTTAATAATGTTGTAAAGTACGTATAGTACCTATATATATTTTTTTGGCAAAAAGTTTTGGCTACCCTGTAACTTTATATATACAAGTTAGCATTTCTTCATTAGTTATTTCCCTTCATATAAATTTACGAACAGACTTTCTGTTGTTTAAACCAAACTGCTTTTGATTATACTAAAGGACGAAAAATGTGCTCAGAAAAATTCGTTTCAGGCAGCAAAAATAAAAAATTCTTCAACTTCTGGGGGGCTGCGCCCCCCAGACCCCCCAACTAGATAGAGTCAGTTGTGTAAATTATTCAAAGGCGGCATCTTTTATTTGCTGTTACATATATCTCTTAAAAATTGTTAATTTAAAACCCGAAAAATAAGCTAACGTAATAAAATGTTAATAAATTAAGTTTGAAAAATTTTGGCTTGCCCCCCCCCCCGAAATTTTTTTCTGGCTACGCTAGTGGTCTCAGGTGCAAGGTTTTTTTAGGCCATAGCTTAGGCTATGGCCTAAATTTATGAGGCGATGGCCTTAGGAATTGTGGCCGTTGAGGCCATTTTGGCCTAAATTTTTCGACGGAAACACAGTTAAATTTTATTGATTTTTAAGTAAAAGCAGTAATTTTCTAAAAAGTTATTGGCGCCCTCGGTGCGGATTTATGGATTTATACATTTTCACTTGTATTTCTGGGCTGCGCCAGCCGCCAGCTAGTTACATTGTCTATTTGCACTTATAAACAAGAACCAAAAATGCTCCTTCGTCGCATGTAAAATACATATGAGTACTCTCAGGCAGGTTGTACAAACACGGAAACTAGCCTGTAAAATGCATATGAGTGACGTTGAGGTTGTAAATTAAGGAAAACAAGTTGCAACGGCTTAACATATGAGCCTGTCCTACAACGAGGCTCATATTGGCGTATGTCATAATATAATTTGTCGAAATTGGACCTCCATATAAATAGCACGTAAAGTTTTTCATTACAAAATTGTCCTTCACACATCTTGTCGCTAAGACATTATACTGTGCATACGCATTATACGGCATGCCACTCTGCGCTCTGACTCAGAGCCATGTGGGGAAAGCATTACGTATGTGAGAGTAGTGTGTCATAGTGTTCCGAGAATACAGTAGGTGTATACTATAGTGCTTCCGGAAATAGTAGGTGCCATGGTGTTTCGGGAAACACCAGCTTGCATATGTACAGTTAAACTTGAGGTGTCGCAGTTCACTTCGTTCTGTCCATTTCTTTCAAGCCACAATGTTAACATGTTATGTCTATTCATTCGTTTTTTCTTTAATATGATGACCTGATGATCTTTAAGAAGGCTGCACTGTGACGCCAATATGAGCCTCGTTGTAGGACAGGCTCATATGTTAAGCCGTTGCAACTTGTTTTCCTTAATTTACAACCTCAACGTCACTCATATGCATTTTACAGGCTAGTTTCCGTGTTTGTACAACCTGCCTGAGAGTACTCATATGTATTTTACATGCGACGAAGGAGCATTTTTGGTTCTTGTTTTCCATTCTTTTACATACGTATGCGC
>JASAND010002978.1:0-42656 GCA_030248195.1 Trissonchulus latispiculum
ATCGCTTTGTGTAAATTCGACCCCACACGCTTCAATTCTTCATGAAAGGGGATGAAACCTTCCAAATACATTACTTTCGTGCTCTTTAACATTCTGGGACCAGTCCCGGATTTCTAAGTTTAAAGATAAGAAAGTTTTGGTTTTTGTCCTTATTCTATCAGTACATAGTCGCCACACCGGATTGGTTGTTATGGCTGGAAAGATGGCACCAAAATGAACATTTTTGCTTTTACGACTTTTAAGCTACCTCTAGTAAGGCAATATAAGCCAAAAACAATTTTTGGGGTCAAAGCATGACAATTTTTGCGGAAATCAGTTTTTTCAAAATTACTGCCAAATCTTACAGAAAATTATCAACTTATTTATACTCAACCGATACACCATCCAATTGCGCATATTATCAATACCTAGTCGCTGGAGTTCGTTGCTTTAAGGTGGTAGTACCACTAGCGGGATTTTCGAATTAATCATGGCATAAATGAAGCAAACATGACGAAACTAGTGGTGAAACACGTTTGGTTGGCAGGCTATCTTTGCATAAAATTTTGGTGTCTGAGAGTGCATAATTTGCTAGCTAGCATCATGGCTTAGCGCATGCGCAAATAATCAAAATTTTATTTAAGCCTTGTATCCTAAATTTGAATCTGCCGTGTGAAAGAGCATAAAGAGAGCTTTAAAATGATGTACATATCTCTTCTGTACGTGGTTTCTATCAAAAGTTACAAGCGGTTCCTTGAGTCAAAATGGACCAAATTTTGCAAATAAGTTTTGCATCAGCATACGCTCAGGCCGTTTTCTTGGTTTTTGGAAAAACGCAATATTAGGCAAGATATAAATTTTACAAATTTTCAAAACACGCTAAAAAACGGAAAACTCACTTTTACGAAAAAACTGAAAAAACGGCCTGAGCGTATATGTAAACTAACCATATACTGAAAATCTCAAATGATTTCATAAAGGATTGAAGGAGATATTTAAGTTTAAAGCTTTTAATACGTTTCCTATTGTGAAGACAGCAAGCCAGTCCCCGCAGCGTCGTAGATCAGCTCATCTGATGCAAAACATAATAAAGAACAATTATGCCAAATTTCAAAGCGATTGATTAAGGTTTTAGTTCACAGTATCTGTTCAAAGTCCACCCCGGTAGTGGTACTACCACCTTAAGCTAGGGAATTGGCTGAAAAACCATTTTGGCAAAACTGCGATTATTTTGTTTTGAACATCGATTTCTCCAAAACTACCCAATGGATTCGCGTGATTTTTGGCTGACTGAAACTTCGCCCTATTGCGGAGGGACATTTTTCTTGGTTTGAGCTAAAACGTCTCCCGTTATGAGAACACTGAATAGAAAGTTGCGAAATTTCGGGTCTGGGTAAAACCCGGCTCCGGCCCCGGCCCCGGCCCCGGCGCACATGGGTAAAACCCGGCCCCGGCCCCAGTCCGGCGCACACAGAGTTTAATAAGTGGGTAAAACCCGGCGCACTAGCCCGGCGCACTTACAGTGTAAATTCTTATGCAGTATAACAGAGGTGTATGTGTAATTACGCTTATGTGTAAAGATTTAAGGCGTAGTTTATGAGTTGAGTTTTATACGTTACACAGTGTGTTACGCAACCTTTTCTAGCCATTTTGT
This sequence comes from Trissonchulus latispiculum, assembly GCA_030248195.1. Taxonomy (NCBI): domain Eukaryota; kingdom Metazoa; phylum Nematoda; class Enoplea; order Enoplida; family Ironidae; genus Trissonchulus; species Trissonchulus latispiculum. The sequence continues at coordinate 1,634 of JASAND010002978.1, forward strand.
ATTAATCCTTGGTTGATTGATACATATGAAAATAAATAATTTTTAAATATATATACGAATTATATTTTGTAAGAACCGATTAAAAAGTATAAAATTATCCAATATTATTAATTTCTAAGACATTCTAAAGTTTAAAAAATTTGTCTTATCCCCCCCATAGTAAACTTTACAAGTTAATACTTTTGGAATTTTAAAATTTAAATTTATCGTCGTTTTCTTTATTTGGTGTAACTATGTCAGCAAAATTTCTTGAATGCTTTTTAATTATGTATTGTTTCTAAATATTGTTTCAAATTGTTTTAAAATTTCGTGATGTATGGTAAAAATAAATTCAAAGCTTTTGGAGTGCATTTATTTCATTATATGCAAATGTTTCATTAAAAGCAATGTATAAGAAAAATATGTGATTGCGTGACTTAACTGAAAAAATCATAATGAAAACAAAACAATGTCATAATAAACTTTACCATTGTTGCAAGGGATTGTATATATATACTGCATTATCTTAAGCAAATATATACAGTATATTCTGTATTTGCATGCATAATACACACGTATACGCACGTGTTTAGTTGCGCCGGGTTTTCTAAACATTGGGGCCGGGTTTTACCCTGCGCCGGGGCCGGGGCCGGGGCCGTGTTTTATCCACCTAAAACAAATGCATGCGCCGGGGCCGGGGCCGTGTTTTACCCAGGTGCGCCGGGGCCGGGGCCGGAGCCGGGGCCGGGTTTTACCCACACCCGAAATTTCGTGTCATCGCGCATTTGCCGGATTTTCTGGAGTACTGAGACGTGTTGAGCCAAATCCAAAAGAAATGTCCCTCGGCCCACATGTCCTTCATATCATGGCACAAGAAGAAATTTTCTCCGATTCTGTCGTTTTGAGAAATCAATGTTCAAAAATTTTTGGTCTGTATTCAGCCTATCAGATGTCAGTATGCCAGAACATTTTTGCTAGTTTTGTGATAACTTTGCTGGTTTTGTAAGCTCATGGAAATGTACAGATTATAAGCTTTAAAACGATAAGCTCTTTCCAACTCCCAAAATTTCGAAAGTTATAGCGTTTCGAAAAATCACCAGAAAAGCATTGCACAAAAGGATACCAACACCTTAAAGCAACCTTCTAGCTTTTCTCTAGCGTGAGACATAGATTGTTTTGGTGTTGAAAACTTATCAGTTTTGGAGAAACGAAATAATCCATCATTTCCTGAACTACACACGCCGGAAAATCAAACTAAGGGTGTCGATCTGAAGGTCTCACATGGCAAATTTTCCGACGGATGATCGTCTTTCAACAGCTATCCCGTAAGGCTGCTATCACGAAAAATGTAGTTTTTGCAAAAATACGACCAATTTTTTTCTAAAGATTGTGGAGCATTCACCATGCAAGCTGGAGGGCTGCTACTTAGTTCTGCACAAATATACACAGGGACGATTTTTATTTACCCCGATTACTGCTTCCTACCTATTAGGTACCTACCTTTAAAAGTAATCGCTTGACAAATTTGGAAATAGTAGGCAAAATACAGGTTACGCACACATTTTAGCTTATTTCTCCATAACGAAGAGCAATTTCACAATAAATAAAAAATCATCACCAGCTATTTGATGGAGGTATCGATTGATATAACCGATGTCGCGCGAAAAAATTTACTTGAGTCTGCAAAAAATCTGGAAATTATACTTCTTCTAAGATGTGTTAAAATATTTTAGAAAAGCAACAATAGTTACATGGTGTGCGTGCATTAAAAAGAGAAAATGTCAAGCTGCATTTTTATATAGAAATGGCTTCTTAACTCCAAGTAATGAATGAGTAATAATGGTGCAAACTTTATGTGACCAAAGTGAATCATCACCTTAAAGCGATGAGTACTTTTGGATGCGTTTTGTTGATTGACAGCCCAAATGAAGACGAAATTAGACGAAACGTTTTACAATAAGTTCGTTTAGCATTCGAACCCCCTCTGCGCAATCTCGGTTCAAAAATTCGACGTCTCGGTTGATTACTGATTTCTGACAGTTAACAGTAGCTGCATACGGGTAGCTATGATTGCATTCATTCGAAAGATCTCGTTGAGCTCCGAAACTCCGAAGCGTGTCATTTTTGCCATAATCAAATAATCCATTGTTGCTTGAGCCGTGCGAACCGTATAACTAAGGGCGTCAATTTGAAAGTATAGCAAATGCCAATTATCTGAGACATGATCATGATCGTATTCCAATTGCTATCCCGGCTATAGGCTATAGGCTGCTACCATAAAAAATGTAATTTTTGAATTTTGCCAAAGTTGGCAAAACTAGGCAAAAACCAGGTTGCGCATAACCAGGTTGCGCATACATTTTAGCTAATTTCTCCAAGGATGAGCAGTTTCATAACAACTAAAAAAGCGAGCCCAGGTATTTGATAGAGGTATTGAATGGTATTATGAATGTTTCTCGTAAAAAGTTGCACTTCATCAAATATCCGTTAAAATAATTTTCGAAATCCAAAATTAGTTTGTATTCATTAAAGAGAGAAAATGTTAAGCTTCATTATGACATAAAGATGGCATCTCCACTGGAAGTAAAGTAATCATGGTTCATAGTTGGTGAAGAAAGAATCAAAGCAAAATAATCACCATTTTAAGGTGATTATTTTTGGAAGCATCAACGGACAAACGGACAATCAGCAAAATTTTTTAAGACATTTACGTTTACGAGTTCAAAAAGATCTGATATGGATGCAGGTGGACAACAACTTATCAAATAACATTGAGGCATGACCTTGTGTAGTGCTACGGGTGAGTTAAACGAGTAAGCTTTGTTTTATTTTAGGCTCCAAAAGATTGCACTGGTAAGCACTGGTTTTTAGACTGAAAGTTGGAACGGCTGAGACAGCACCGGGGTCAGCGAGTGCCCTTGCTCAGCAACACACACCGAATTTCAAAGCACTAACAGCAGTGCGAACAGGCGAGACGACTCGGTCGACTCTTAGATCCTACGGACTAAGTACCCTGGTTTTGGTCTACCCAATCCGGGATTTGTCCGCGTTACGTCGTAAGTTCGATTCCTCCTAGCTCCGTTTCCGTTTAGGGCCAATACACGTCTACTGAGCAACTGTCGTGTTCTACAGAAGCCCACAGGTCAGTACCTTCTGGAATCAGACAGAAGATCAACACCTCTTGCTCAGTACAACTGTCACACTTCCAGGGGAAATATTTAGGCACAAAGTTCTCAGTGCGTGGAATTGCCTCGTAAGCTCCTTGAACAATCTGGTCTACGTTCCAAGGGCGTAGACAACCACAAACTACAATCGGATGAACTAGACTAAGAGTCTCTTCGCTCAAGAACTGGAATGCCTCTAGTTCAAAACTAACGGTCAACTCTGTACCGCAACTTTCACACTCTAGCTGACAGTTGGATAAGACCGGTACAAATTCTGCCAGCGTGATATAAGCCAAGCCCTAGCTAGAGTTCTAAGCAAAGCCAAACTGAGTCCCAACTAAATCCTAAGTTCCTAGCAAAAGACACTACAGAACCTATAAATTTTAGGATTTAATGTACAACAGTTACGTGCAGACGAAAGAAGGATACGATGATACAGACTGTAGATAGTGAGATTAATTAATACAAACAATATAGGTCAGCTGTTCAAACAACACGAGATAATGCAATTACAATTACCAAAGATACAATTTGGTACAGTCGGATACAGACAAAGTACTACACTCAAACACACACAGGAAGCACAGCTGGCCACTACGACCTTAGGCTCGTAACCTAATTAATGAACCTAATTACTTTTAGTTAGACCTAGCAGAAGTCCTAGACCTAACCAGCAGAGTGATATTCACAAGTTATCCCAAGAACTTTGTTTAATAAGTTTATCCTACGAACTTTACATTAGAGCCTGAAACCTACAAAATTTCGAATGATTTAATTATATATCGCTCGTCTGGTACAGTTTCTGAATAGTGGATCACTATATTCTGTTTCCTAATTAGAAGGTATCGAGGGGGGCTGCCTATATGTGTGTGGTGTCCTATATGCTTTTATTTTAAAGAAACAATCAATATCGCGCGGATTTCCACCCTTTCCCGGGCGCTAGATATTAGTTCCAACTACCCGCTCGGCAGATAACCAGAAGCTAATATCCTACTTCCTGCCTAGGGAAGCGGCCAGAGGTCAATTCGCACGTTTTTGAGAAGTTTATCAGGATTCTAGATCGTTCGCTAAGGACAGCTGATGTTCGTCAAGTCGAGGGAGCAAGCCTCAACCAAGGACAGGCAACCGTGCACGGCAATGGCAGAATCAGAGTAGAACAGGGTGTCGGACAAATCACCCTAAGCAGACAGATATAGCAACTGATGAAGGGTGTCGGACTAATCATCCTGTAGCAATGAGGATCTGGTTGTGCACTGTGCGCTGCCCAAGGCAGACTGTTTTTCCCTAAATCTACTGAAACAGTGGAGAGAGTCAGTCTCCTGTGAATCAAGCACCTTACGATCTAAGAATGGCAGAGTGACTGCTCAGAAGACTGGTTCCGCGGGATCCTTGAAGGAACTCACACCGGTGAGATAGAAAGAAAGGGGGAAAGCAGCTGATTGGGGAAATGGTAGGCAGCAGAATCCACGTACGAGCAGCACAGACTGGCAGGAAGCGGGGGACCTGATCCAATGGAAGGCAGAGTAGGCTGATCCAAATCCAAATAGGCACCGGTAAATGCTGATCCAGACCTGAATCAAACGGGTTAAAACCGTTAGGATCTTTCAAAGAAAGATCCTAACACGATATTTCCTGGGTCCAGGAAATCATCCCTAAGAAGCTGGATTGAAAGTTTTTGAAGTCTGTGATACTGTGTAAAAATTTGAGTGTGTGTTCTGTGGTTGAAAATTGAACAAATTTTATTTGAAAGTGAAAATTGGGGACTTTTGGGAGAGTTCCCAAAAGTCCAACCTTCTCAGTGGATTTCCTTTCGGAGGTATTACACAGGTAATACCTAGAGGATATTACAATTATCAGAATCATTTATACAATAATCAAATCATTAATTCATTTTAATTCTCAAGGGGATAATTTGAAAGAGGACATCTGGGTCCTTTAAATATCTTAGAAGCTATTCCCAGAAAAAGGAGGGATATCGCCTTTAACACTAGCCCCTTTCCGGAGTGGGGGGGGGGAATCGGGCATAGTAACGCCCTATATAGAAAGAAAGACTGGGGGAGAGGGGAGAGGCCAAAAAGCGGCCGTACAAGTCGAGAGATAAGGTAAGACTGAAGTGAAAAGTGAGTTTACCTGTCAATCATTACAATTTCGGCAATCATCAGTCTGATTGGCCGATATTGTCCTCCGCGCCAAAGGCGCGCACTAAATGATTCTGATTGGGTCAAACTTAGTGCAATCACAAAATAACTTTCGGCGGGCTCTCAAGTGTTTACATTAGAGGGGAAAGGGCAATTAGACTAATCCCTTTCCCCTATTGTTAAAATTAAGGGAGAAATTAGATTAACACAAACGCACTCCGGCGAGAAATTGACACTACGTCAATTTCTCGCAAAAGAGGAGAAACAAGACACTTTACACCAAACCTGGACCAGAGGGTCCCATTAGTTAAGACTTAAGACTGCTGATTAGGTAGGTATGATTAATTAATTAACGAGAAGGTACGGGCCTTTTAAATAGTACAAAATACACAATACAAAATACAACAACTAAGTAGCTAAGACATGAATTAAAAATAAAACGTTCTTTAAAATTCTATCAGTTCCCTTCTTTTTCTTTTGCCTTTGAGTCTCAGCCGAGCTGGACTCAAAGAGCGGAAAGTTTGTACCGTTACAAAGGAAGATACAAGATAATAGACGAACGAAAGTTGTCACTACAGCACCACAGACCCGAAAACTTCGGGCCTGAGGTGGGGATCGAACCCACAACCTTCGGTTAACTAGACCGACGCTCTACCGATTGAGCCACCCAGGCACAATCGAACCAAGCTTAAGTTTGAATTCGTTCCCAAACTGTACTGACACGTTTTTGAAAGGGCATATAGCCCTGCCAAAGACACACCCCGCAAGACAAGCTCAAGCAGACAGGTGGTGCACTATGGCTGTAGAAAGATACAAGATAATAGACGAACGAAAGTTGTCACTACAGCACCACAGACCCGAAAAATTCGGGCCTGAGGTGGGGATCGAACCCACAACCTTCTGTTAACTAGACCGACGCTCTACCGATTGAGCCACCCAGGCACAATCGAACCAAGCTTAAGTTTGAATTCGTTCCCAAACTGTAGTGACACGTTTTTGAATGGGCATATAGCCCTGCCAAAGACCACCCCGCGAGACAAGCTCAAGCAGACAGGTGGTGCACGATGGCTGTAGAAAGATACAAGATAATAGACGAACGAAAGTTGTCACTACAGCACCACAGACCCGAAAAATTCGGGCCTGAGGTGGGGATCGAACCCACAACCTTCGGTTAACTAGACCGACGCTCTACCGATTGAGCCACCCAGGCACAATCGAACCAAGCTTAAGTTTAAATTCGTTCCCAAACTGTAGTGACACGTTTTTGAATGGGCATATAGCCCTGCCAAAGACACACACCCCGGAAAGACCATCTGTTGCATGAAATTGGCAATAAGGGAAGACATAAAAGTCTTCCCTTGAACTACAAAACAGGTGTAAAATATGGAGGAGCTAGGGATTTTAACCACTGAGCTCACGCCCCAAATTTTACAAGCGGGAACTGTGCGCAAGAACGCCGACCAGCGACTGCGGGTGGAGATATTTAGTCCAGGCGGCTCTCTACCACCGACTTGCCTCGCCAAGGGGGGAACGGGTAATTTTTGGGGGACGCCAACGGGGCGCCTAGCAAAATTCGGGGGGACACACACACGGAATAGGCTCAATTATAAGTCAGCTCCGGGCTAGTCCCAGAGCTCTACCTAGCTAATTAAGAGATCAAGACCTAGTAAAATTAATAACAAAAGGTTAACAAACAGGACAACTGGCAGTTTAATGGGTCAGTAAGGGACAAGGTTAAGACAGGAGGGTCCGTCCGGCGGTATCCGGACAAGACAGGCAAGGTACAGCGGACTTCCCGCACAATAACAGAAATAAGGGGCACAAGGGGAACAGAGACAAAGGTAAGGGGGACCAGCAACAAATAGGGCGCAGCAGTAGATACAACAAAATAGGGGGAGGGGAAGTTAGCTAAAGGAAGTTAGACCCCGGGAAGGGAAACGGGGGCAACCCCGCTAGTTAGGTGGGAAAGGAAAAAGGGGAGAGGAGTTAGGAATAAATTAAGAGTAAGTAAAGAAAGGGGGGTTAGAACATGAAAAGCGATTAGGAAGTAAGTTAAAAGGATTTTTAAAGGGAAAAAAGACAAAGACGGAAACTTACTCTTTAGGTGTAGAAAAATGGGGGTGGGGCCCCGATCTCAAAATGAACCGACCGCTCTGTAACTATGAAAACTCCCAACTGACGAAAAAGTGATGTAATCATTCAAGGAGAATTTTGATATGCGTTGGGAACGGGAGGGTCTATCTTCGCTAAGCCAACAAGAAAGGGAAATATGTGCAATGTTAAGTTTACGCTCAAAATTAGACAATTTTAGGTATTTTTAAAGAACGAGCATAAAGTTAGCACTGCACAATATTTAGGGGAGGGGTTTACATACAAAATAATACATAATTATGGGACTTCCCAACAATTATAATCATACAATATTTATGGGGGATTTGGGGGATTTTAGGGGGTTTTGGGGGAGTTTTAGGAAAACAGTAAAAGTGGGAATTATGAAAGGACTTGGAAGGGGGGTAATAGCAGGGACGCTATTACCCACATTACACAGGGAAACTTGCGGGAATAGAAAAACCTCAAAAGAATTCACACTAGCTAAGCAAAAACCAGTTAAGTTTTAGTGAAAGAGCAAGCCGAGCATCCCTTTTGCTTTAAAACCAATAAAAACCAACTTAACTAAACTTTAAACTTAATTAATTTAACTTTCATCAATTAGTTAGCTAGAATATGAAATAACTTAATTAAACATGAACTTTAATTATACTTAGAATGAAGTTTAAACTATTAAGGATTACAATACTTGAGGGACGAGCCGAGCTCTCACAGTTAGGTCAGCAAATCGAGTCCAGTCAGTGCAAAATCAAACCAAAGAAGTACCAATTATTTTTAACTTATCTTGAAGCAGAAAGCCTGCTGTGTTTATTTATAAAAGTTTTAACTCAATTGTTGATGTTAATGAACGTTAAACTTTAATTAAAAGTACTGTGACTAACCAAATCTGGAGGCCAATTTAAACTCCTGTATGTGACTTGTAAATAAGCTTGTAGAATGAAAACGAACCACAGAAAGGGTAAATATTTTTGATATTTTGAAAGAGCAAAGCCTGGTTTTAATGATGTAAAAATTATACTAATTAGTAATGTTAATTAATGAGTAATTAAGTGAAAACAATTGATATGGACAAAACTTGAAAGTAACTTTGTAATCTTCATATGAAGTTTGAAAATGACTTGTAAAATTGAAACGAACCACAGAATAGGTTGTTATTCTTTCATGAATCGCAAGAGCAGGTCTCAATCTATTCAGATATAATAAACTTTCATTGCATTTTGACGTACAGTGAGCGAACACTAGCCTTTTCCTGACCATGTTGGGTTGTTTTGGCCGTAGTAGCCGAATCCCTTTAATTAATTTGATTAATAAGTGGACCGTGCTCAGCACTAATCATTGACAGTCGTTCTACACCTGTCAATCTGCCTGGGAAGCGGCACCTAACGGGCCCCTACTCTACCTAGCTGTCCCGCAACAGCATAATTAGTAAAAGTTAACTGCCAGCTCGAAACAACCTAACTTAAACTTGAAACTTCATTCCAGTTAATTTCCCGAATTAATTCATGTCTTAACTATGACAATCATTAAGGATACAAGTACAGTAGCAATCAGAAGCATTCACACCATAGATTCCATTCCGTTTTCCAGCAGAATTCAAGATCGAAACTCCATCAGAAACCAAAACTGTTCATCACATATTTAGCCTTTTTAGTTTATTTTGAAGCCGCTTATTACTTAGATAGATTGTTTAAAAGACGTCGTTTTTGGTCATGTCGTGTCCTAAACTGCGTTCATTGGTTGGCACGCCGGCCGATTTGGATTTAAATGCAAATATGATGTTTTATTGAACAAATCAACATGATAAAATATTAATTTTATTACACTTGCACCTTGGCATTGGAAAAAACGGAAAAATTGGTACTAGAAATATTTAAAATTTTGACTCTTACAAAAGTGAATTTCCTCCCGAAATAATGTTGCGTCTAGCTTGCGTCCCGTTAAAATTTCGCTGCATCAAGATAAGAAACTTTACGCCCAGACGCACATCTGGTCGCAAAAAACCCTGGCCGGTTGGTGACTAAAACCAAGATCGGGACCAGGACCAGGGTCATTATCGGGTGACTAAAAACAGGATCCATTTCAAGATCAGCTTCAAACTTCAAGATCCGACCTAAGATTGGATCATGAGTTGAGGATTGGATGACTTAAAACGTAATCTATTCCAGCATCGGCTTGCAACTACAGGATCGGTATGAGGATTGGATTGTAACTTCAGAATCCTACTGAAGATAATAGGTCCTGAGTTCACCATAGGATTAAAAACAGGATCCATTTCAGGATCGGCTTGTAACTTCAGGATCGGCTTCAGGATGGATGGATAATGGATCCTGAAATGCATCCTGAAGCTACAATCCGATCCTGAAATGGTTCCTGTTTTTAGTCACCCGATCCTGGTCCTGATCCTGAAATGAATCTTGATTCCAGTCCTAATCCCGATCCTGGTTTTTGTCACATCCAATATATGTGCCGCGTAAACTTATTCAAAACATTTGGCTTTTCTACCCTCACTGACTAGATTTCGCAAATCTCAACCTTTGCAGTTGAAAGTTATGCCCAAGAAACTATTAAACCTCTTCTCCTTTCTGATAGTTTGTGACTCACGCTGAAAAAACGTGTCTGTAAGTAATTTGGTTCTGTGCTGTAAAGGCATGGGAAAATATGCATGAAAATTGCTTCGTCTTTAATCTTCCATAGTTCCGTGTTGCCCCGTTTTTCTGGCATCTGGGGCAAAGGGGTAATCTTAGCCCCGAATCAAGTTTGGGATTGGGAATCCTGCTTTTCATCTGAATTTGATAATTGGTTCTTCGTGTCTTCCTCTCCCCTTTTGCCCTAAAGTAACAGCGGAACGTCTCCTATTTTTTCTAGTATGAAAAAGGGGGATCCCCTATTCTGTTCTTACTTTCTTATCCAATAATCCCATGGGGACTTAGGGCTTATATCAATTTGTTTCACCTCATCTTCTCAGCAACATGTCTTCTGATAGTGGCAAACTGTTGATGAAGACGAAAACAATTTCTGCTCTCCCGCTGACAGCTTGTTAGAAAGTTTTTCAAACTTTGTATCTGCTCAGTTTAGATGACACAGAACTCACAGGAGGGGGTCTTTGTTTTCTGTCTACAGGCGGGGGAGTTGGGGAGCATTCTGACTGTGCTAAGGGTGAGTAATGAACTGAGTGAGCTACTTTGGAGTTTTATAGGCCTTCGAGATCCAGAATCACTGTCTTTTAACGCCCTATTTGTTTAAAGATTAAACGGATTAGATTAAAATTAATCCTCAATAAAAAAATAGCACCTCGGCTTAAACGTTTGAAATTTAATCCAGAAAGTTAATTTTTAATAGTTGTTAAATGGATTGAAATCATTTCGTTTAATCCGCGGATTAAAAGGATTAAAAATGATCGGTTCAGAGGAACTAATTTTAATTTAGTTTTTATCCGTTTAATCCAGCATTAAAGAAATAGCAATTAAAATTTTAATCCGGCTGATTTTTAATCCATTTAATCCGACCATTTTAATCTTTAAAGAAATAGACCCTAAGAGTGATTTAAACGAATATCAAACAAAACCCTTAAGACCAAAGGTTTAAACACCAGCATGAGTGTGTAAACATGAGTGGTTTAACTTACAAGTTCCTAACTTTAGAAATAAAGATATAGTGATCTTCAACTACGACAGGTCCTATTCCCTTAAAGATTAAAGCGGTTGGATTAGACGGATCGGCCGGATTAAAATTTTAATAGCTATTTTTAAAATCTTTAAAGCTGAATTAAACGGACTAAAACTCGTTTAATCTGACAATATTCTGCAGTTAAAAGTTAGAAACTTGAAATGCAGGAGGTCCTACAAAACCGAATAAGGTCAATCTTCATAGAAGCAGCGAATAAATTCGTCGATATTTTAATTCGAAGTGGCAATACAGAAACATGACTGGAAAATTATAATCCTTGGTGAATAATCGGATTTTCAATTTATAATTCATTAATTTTAATTTTAATGTAATCCGAATTTCTGTCTCTTTAAAGCAGACTAATGTTAATCTACAACGTTTAATCCTTAAAGAAATAAGGGACATAGCTAATAATTTTGTTAAAATGTTCAGCGTAGGTATTTCCAGAGAAATCTTCCTCTTTTCTGAACTGAAAAACAAAATGATTTGGCATAGAACTAACTCCATTCATCCTGTTGACATTTTCTTTATGCTTCGTATAAAAGCCAAATTAGAGCCGTCGGCTATGAAAGTGATGCTAATAATCATAATAGATTTTTTGCCAGATAGCTATACGGTTGGCTTGAAGTTGAACATTAGCTAGCTTGCCTTCAGGGGGGAGGGGGGTCTGCGAAATCGGCAGTCAAATAAGATATTCAGACTGTAACTGAAGGAAAGAGATAGAAAATTGAATATTTAGGAAGGGGCTATTTCCTGGCTTGTTCCCCGGTGCGTCACTAAAAGCATTGCTTAATTATATTTCAGATTCTTCTGAAAGCTTCGCTCATTTGAACAAAAGTCATATCTGGCTTTTCCTGAAACTTATTCCCCTTTTTCTGACTCCTCCACCTTCATTTATGTCTCTCTCACTGTCTGCAAGCAGCTCTTAATTTGGGTTTAAGGATAGGGGGAGGCGCACATCAAAATCTCGTGCCTTTGTTAAGTCCTAAGCCTAAATCATGGAACATTTGTTGTTGACGGCAACCTTACTAAACCAGGGAAAACAGGCCTATTAATCGCAATGTGTCCTATGTTTATATATGTCAACGTGATATTGTGAAATCAGGGATTTCGCGAAATCCCTGAAAATTTCAGGGATTTCACAGAATCCCTAACATTTTCAGGGGGATTGTGAAACTCATGTTAAAACCTGTTTATTTCACAGTTTCCCTGAGTGATTAAGGGACTTCACAGAATCCCGTGTCACTTTCAGGGAAATTGTGAAATGATTAATTTAGTTGAATTTCAGGAACTTTTGTTGTAAATTTGAAAATGTAAATGTTTTATAAATTTGTAAATTTGCTGTTAAATTGTTGCAGATATATATACACAAGAATAAAAATGCTCCGATGGAGCATGCAAAATGCAATATGGGTGACGCCGGTTTTTAAGCGTACAGAGGACTAGGTTTTAAAACGTTAATATGGGAGGGGCATGTTGTAGGTGGAGGAGAGGTTAAAAGCGCACTAATATGGACCAGCTTCGCTGAACAACCCATATTCGCGGAAACTACCCGGACTGATGCTTCTAGCTGTTAACCAGTAACAGTTTACCAATTTGTGAGCATAGCTCTGGGTCTGCAACTATATTTGTAGTTGTGTTCGTAGTTAGTTATAGGCCGTGCTGTACTTCTACAGCACTCTACTGCAGCGCCACCATATAGTAACATCGTAGTAAGTATACGAAACCTATCAATAATTGTTTGTCATGTTCTAAACTATCTGCATGCCGAATTTCAAATGCCAGTGACAAATGAATAACTTGTTATCGACGGTGCTGTGTTTTTGAACAGCACACACAGCACAGTGGAAGCTAGAGAGTGCACCAACTAACATAGCTACAGTTCCCCCTTACTACAGACACAATTGTCGCCAAGTTTCATATGTTTAGCCGTTTACTGTAAGTCTACAGACAGCGTGCTATGGTTGCTGCATAACAGTACAGCACGATAGCAGCCCCGCACAGCGCTGCGACTGTGCTCATCGTGTACAGCGACCCCGATAACCCTTATATGCGTCCCATTATATGGCCCAAAACAGAATAATTTTATTATTTAATTTAATTTAATTTAAGCATTTAATTTTTTAATAAAGTTACGTAATACGCATATAATCCCAATTTAATTGTGATAGTAGGTAATAATAACGAACAACAGTAAGACACTCTGTACCTGTTAGTTTCAAATTTAGATTGACGAAGTAAGCGAATAAGACAAATCTAGAATAAAATATTATGTACCTCTGCAACAATTTAACAGCAAATTTATAAATTTATATAACATTTACATTTTCAAATCTACTGTGAAGTACTATGTGTGTACCTCTGTAATAGACTACGGTCGAACCTCAATAAAGATTGCAAGTAAGAGTTCAGTGTGTGACATCTAAGCCTAGCCAGTCGAGAGAAGAAGCGAGAGTACTTTAAGTTAGCAAATATAAGTAGAGAATAATTATCCGTGGGCCCTAAGCGACCGTCCCTAGATCTAATAAACTTGAGTACCGCTAGACTTTACTAGATTAGACATCAAATGTTCATACTAACTCTTCAACAAATATACGAAAACTACTACAAAATTATCAGGGCGCACGACAATAGAATAAACAAAGCAGAGGGGAGGACGTTACTCTCTCCCTATATCCTAAACTTGGCCCAATATGCACCTACCCAATGACAAATCGGACCCCCAACCTAATAGACACACCGACGAGAACAACTGAACTAAGCCTGCACTTTTCTCGTTTATATATACTTTGTGCTACTCACGTAGCTAGCCCAAAAGAAATCACTTTTATCATTCATGAGACAATTGTCGAAATAGTTCAAGGTTGTCTAATTTCATCAAATAGAACATAGTTTACATCACCTGTGTGAAGATAGCACAACACATAATTTTCAGTGCTGCGCTGCTGCGCAGCTAGCTATCAGTACCACAACGGGTAATACCCCACACTACAACAAAAATTCCTGAAATTCAACTACATCAATCATTTCACAGTTTCCCTGAAAGTGACACGGGATTCTGTGAAATCCCTTAATCACTCAGGGAAACTGTGAAATAAACAGGTTTTGACATGAGTTTCACTATCCCCCTGAAAATGTTAGGGATTCTGTGAAATCCCTGAAATTTTCAGGGATTTCGCGAAATCCCTGATTTCACAATATCACGTTGACATATATAACTGTATATGACAACGTTTTGCATTGTCGCTCAGCGGCAAATTGGTATTTTTTATTAAGGTGGTGATTCCCTTTGGTCACATAAAGTTTGCACCATTATAACTCATTCATTACTTGGAGTTAAGAAGCCATTTTTATATCAAAATGTAGCTTGATATTTTCTCTTTTTAATGCATGCCATGAAACTAATGTTGCTTTTCTAAAATATTTTTAACACATTTTAGAAGAAGTATAATTTTCCAGAATTTTTGCAGACTCAAGTAATTTTTTTCGCGAGACATCGGTTATATCATTCGATACCTCCATCAAATAGCTGGGGACGATTTTTTATTTATTGTGAAATCGCTCTTCGTTATAGAGAAATAAGCTGAAATGTGTGCGTAACCTGGATTTTACCTACTTTTTCCAAATTTGTCAAGCGATTACTATAGCTAGAAAGCAGCAATCGGGGCAACTAAAAAATCGTCCCTGGGTATATTTGTGCAGAACACATTAGTTCAGTATCAGCCCTCCAACTTGCATGGTGAATGCTCCACAATCTTTGGAAAAAAATTGGTCGTGTTTTTGCAAAAACTACATTTTTTATGACAGCAGCCTACAGAATAGCAGTTGGAAGACGATCATGCGTCGGATAATTTGTCTCTGTGAGACCTTCAGATCGACGCCCTTAGTTTGATTTTACGGCTTGTGTAGTTCAAGAAATGTTGGATTATTTGATTTCTGCAAAAATGACGTTTTTTCTACGCCAAAACAAGAAAAACGGCTATATCTCATGGTAGAGAAAAGCTAGAAACTTGCTTTAAAAGGCAAAAATGTGAAGCTCAATGAGATCTTTCGAATGCATATAGTCATAACTGTATAGCTTCTGCCAAACGTTCAAAAATTGGGAAAAACCACTCTGACCGGAAATCTCGAGTTTTTGAATCCGGATTGCGTGGAGGGTGTTAGAACGCTAAAAGAACTTATTTCGGAAAGTTTCATCAAATAGCGTCTTGATTTACGTCACCAAATAACAATATGTGCCCAAAGGGAATCACCACCTTAAGGGGGCGTTTCAGAGCGTTCGCCTGTCCAGCGAAATGCCGTGGGTTTGAGTCCCACCAGTGGTCTGAAGTTAAACTTCGGTGGTACATGACTTTCTTCTTTCTTTCATATTCCATTTCCAGAAACGACTCTACAGTATCCACTTCACAACTTATCCGTTTCAAGCCTTCAGAAATGGTAGCGGGTGATGCTAGCAATGTGCATAATTGATGAATCCAGTGCTTGGCTTACGACTTACATAACAGGGATTACGGCTTTTGTGTACGGTGTGGGGACCACGATATAAATTTGACCTTTTCACGGCCCATTGCGCTCAATTAAGACAATTCAGAATAGAGTTTCTTTGGACTGCCTTACAGAAAAGGTCAATCTTAGGTCAAACCAATGTACTTCAATTTTGGTCCCCACAGAATTCCAAACGTTACTTAGCGACGACAGTTTGCCCCTATTAGAGCTTAATAACCGGTAAAAAGCTGAGGTAGGCTAGAAGCTGCCAATTTTATTAAATCGAAAACGGCGCACGGTCACCTCGCAAATTTTTGCCAATTTCAAAGTTTCAGATGTTACAGCTGAAGAATTAAGCAACTTTCGAAAGTCGAAATACTTTTAATATTTAGCATAGCGCTAGTAACAGAACATTTATGGGTGAAAATTCAGAATTGTCTGATCAACTGAACTTTATCCCCTTCCCCCAACTAGTTTGGGGGGATAAAGTTCAACTGAGAAAAGATCCATTTTTGTCCTTGGTTGTGCTAAAAACTTGCTTATAGGGGTAGCATCTTAAGCTTACAACTTTAGCTTATACTGAGCTAACAATAATATAGTACGTATATATTTATTTTTATCTGACAATGAATTGGTCCTTTTAGACAGGTTTTAATTCTGGCGGGGATAAAGTTCAATTGATCGGAATTATCAAACCGTTTTCTTGAGCTTAAGCTATGGTATGTCAGCAAATTGCAACTGGATATTATTAAGTGAAAGTAATTTCTTAATTGCTAGAGTAAGTCGGACATTCTACCTCTTACGGTAACGATTGGAATTCTGTGGGGACCAAAATTGAAGTACATTTGTTTAACCTAATGTTGACCTTTTCTGTAAGACTGTTCAAAGAAACTCAAATTGAACTTGTCTTAATTGAGTGCAATGGGCCATGAAAAGGTCAAATTTATATCGTGGTCCCCACACAGTACACAAAAGCCGGGATTACTTTAAATTTACAAAACGGTGTCATGTCTGAACGGCTAAATAAAAGTAGCTAAAATTTTGCAAATAAACGTAGGTAGTGCAGGAGCACTTTATCAGTTTTTATCCATTGAATTCTGAGTACTTTCTGGATGATCTCAAAAATTTAGGAAATCCATATCGCACAGAATTTGCGTTTTAAATAAAAAAGCGAGGAAGGGTCCTTGCGTGCCCGTCCAAAGAGCGTACGTGCAAAATTTGGTAGATAATCCATGCGATGGCAAAACGAAATTATATATATATATATATACATGGGTTCCCCTAGACATCGTTCGTGACATCGCTCAAACTGTACACATACACCACATATACATACATGGGTCCCGCCATGACATCGTTCGTGCCATCGCTCACACTGTACACACATATACATACATGGGTCCCGCCATGACATCGTTCGTGACATCGCTCACACTGTACACACATATACACATATACATACATGTATCCCGCCATGACATCGTTCGTGACATCGCTCACACTGTACACACATATACACATATACATACATGTATCCCGCCATGACATCGTTCGTGACATCGCTCACACTGTACACACATATACACATATACATACATGTATCCCGCCATGACATCGTTCGTGACATCGCTCACACTGTACACACATATACACATATACATACATGTATCCCGCCATGACATCGTTCGTGACATCGCTCACACTGTACACACATATACACATATACATACATGTATCCCGCCATGACATCATTCGTGACATCGCTCACACTGTACACACATATACACATATACATACATGTATCCCGCCATGACATCGTTCGTGACATCGCTCACACTGTACACACATATACACATATATATACATGGGTTTCGCTGAATGTGACTTTGTAATGTGAAAAACTGGGGGGGGTATGATACGAACTGTACATACATTTTTGGACAATGTACACACCTGATGCCCTCGTGTACATACCTTCCCCGCCATATGTACATACCTACCTCTCCTGCCATCGCATGGAAGGGTTACCCAAAATTTGAGCAAGTTGCGTTGTAGTAGTTATGAGAAATTCGATTTGGAAAGTTTCTCATTTATTATGCCTTTAATACGTCGCATAATGGTTTTTGATACGACAATACGTACAATCAACACAAAAGCACCCTTTTAAACCTTCTAGTTTTGATTTTCGTTTTATCCACTTTATCATGTGCAAAAGGGAATGCAAAGGAACGTCGCCACATTTTCAACCGCCTGTAACTTTTGATAGAAGGGATGTACATATGCACATCACTTAAACTCTTTTTCTGCCGTTCTCCATTTTGATTTATCATATGGAGACTAAATAAAAAGCCGTATTCTGATTTGTCGGAAGAAGTCATAAAGTTTCTAGTTTTGATGATGATGGAAAATATCAGTTCATGTGGTCTTTCATGTTCAGTTATGATTTCTTTGAACTTGAACAATCTATCCAAATCTTGACACCTGTAATCTCAAAAATGGAAGCGCCCCTTAAAGAGAAATGGGTGCATAGAATAACGTAATGGTGAATGATGGAGTGTGAAAATCCTAGGACCTACAAAGCGGGAAGTGTTCTCGGTGAGAGAGTCGGGAAAACAGGTAGACTATTAAATAAGTTTGGTCACAATGTTCACATTTTAAGAAAATTTTAATGATTTTCTCAAACTATTCCCAAAAATTGCTTAATATTTTGTATTAGTTATGTTTGTATTTTTGGCTACAGGCAAAAACATTCGCAATGTTTGCTCGTTTTGGCGTGACCTTTCTAAAGTTTTGGAAAGTTTTAAGGGTAGGGCCTTTTCGAGGGTCCGCAAAAACCCTCCAAAAATAGACCGCATTTGTGTGTGCGCTGGACGAGTTGAACGAATTCAAATACATTGTCAAAGTTTATCCTAAAAAAGTACAACATAGCTCCAAGGGAATTGAAAACAGACTTTGTGATGGATGATTGCATTAACCTTTATATGTCTGGTCGTTTTTATTTCTAGAGTTATTAATAATAAATACCTGTTATCCAGAGAATGACATATTCTACTGTTGTATTCTCTTAATAAATTATTTTTTAGCTAGGACTACTTAATAGATTTCATAAAGTGAAAGTAGTGTTTTTTGTCGGTCACCAAACCGGCATTTGTTGAGTGGAACATGCAGAACAATCAATATAAAAACATTTTATTGATCTAAAAAACTATCATCTAGAACAAATGCAGTGTATATATAATTGCCTTTTCTTTCAAACACACTAGGATAAATATTGGCAGTATCAAATTTGCTTATATTAAGCCAGTAGTATCAAAGTGGGAGTTCGGGACAGTTGGTGCAAGCGCTTCTATTAGGAAAACGCTTGAGTCCTGATTTCAAGGGAGAACTAATACTAGCTTTTTCAAACCAAGCTTGGATCGTAGTCTTGAGATTGTTACAGTTGTTACATCACTAGAAAATTCTCTAACTCTAATATTTTTAGTTTTCCAGAATATGCACTGTCTGATGCAAGAATTTTGAATGCTTAAATTGACAGGAAGCTATAATTTGCTGGCAAGCCCGGCTATACTTATTTCGCGCATAATCAGCTGTCTGGACAGAAAGCATGAGAACTTTATTTTGAACTGATTCCTGTGGGACTATTAAGTATCACTTAGTGTCTGCGTCGATAGACAGACGAGACAAATTACCATTCCTATATTCCTGCCGCTTAGCAGATTTCCCGAAACTTATTCTGTGTCTATGAAATAAGTTAAGCTTTTGCGTATACAAACCTTTCCATTTCGAAAGCTTGTAAGAAATGATGAGAACTTAGTTCTACTGTTTGATCAGGAGCATCCAACAAAATAATGCTATTGCTTATTTGGAAAATTTTCCAAAGAATAAAACGTATATATGCTTGTTTAGCTTTGTTTCTAAATCAATTTACTCAGTTTTATTTCTTTTTCATTTATTTCTATCATTTTTCCATCACTAATGATTTTCTTTCATGTACAAATTTCAAAAAATTCAAACTAACAGTCTTACAACAGCGCAGAATTGAAATTAGCAATATGGTTTAAAAGGATTATATCTTCAGCACAAAAGTTTTATATTTAACGTTCACTTTTTCTGCTGCGTCAATAAAACTGGGTGTACCCATAGCCTCATGGGCAATACATAATGGCAGGCAGTCCGCAATGGTACGGCGCAGCAAGATGGCGAATGTGACTTTGTCTGTTTTTGTAGTCTCGGTCTAGGAAATTCCCCTAAGTATAACTCATAATAATGTGCTATAGCAGCTCCATATTACATAATGTTTGTAATCAGGTGTTGAGTGGTTTTGTTATGCTTTTCAAATTTAATAAGTTCAAAAATTGGTAATTTTTAAATTTACGTATTTCTTTGTATTCCACTAACACAAGTCTATATTTACTCAAGAAAACACCCCTCTTTAGGATTGAACAGTCCCCTCAGTGAAACTGATCTCATTTTAATCAGTAAAGCTGCTAATATCAGAGAGTACGCAGTTTATCCTGCTTTTACCTATTATGTGTTAACGTCACAATGTGAAAGACTCTATGGCATTCCACTGTTTTCGACTCATTCTGAGAGTTCTTAATTCACTGTCTTTAGAAGAACATTTAGAACAAAAATATGGATCTGGGAACTTTTAAGATACCTGAATGAATTCTGTTCAACTATGACTAACTTAAAGAATTTCGCCCTTTCCAACTCTTGTGAACCTTAACTCAAAACAGCCCTGCAAGTATATACTTAAGGATTCACCCACTTCTGACGCAAATGAAGTATATATCTGGGATGAAGCTGTCTTTACTCTAAAGTTGATTCAGTACTCGCTTGAAGCAGTGGCATCTCCTTCCCATAGTACCTTTTCCTTAAGTATTATTCTTGCTGAACTGTAAGTACTAACGTATTTGTATTAGCATATCGGACGTTTACGTGTGGACTGATAAGGGTACATTATCTCAACATGTAAATTCCCTTATTTCATGTTTCACTCCAGTTACAAATTTTTTAGCTTAATACAAAGACGGAGATGCTCCTTTGTGCTAATCCTTTAGATTTTCCCAACATCTAAGTCCATCCATTTTGTGTTTGCAAAATGAGTCCTACTTTGTCGGAGTGAAAATGTAAGATTTCATTTTGTCTTTGCCTATTGCCTCAGCGGGACAGAGTTTAAATAGAGGCATAGAGACAGATTTTAAATTTTACACAAAGTTTACATAGAGGTTTTCACACAGGTAATAGTTTCCAAGATTGTGCTTGACAAGGTTGGTCTGGGGTTTGCTTCTCTTATGTTTTCGAATATTATTTCCAAAGAGGTTTTATTAACCTCAGTTTACATCACTTCGCATAGTCAGAAAATGAGCTAACCCTGAGCAGACATGAAAAGTCTTGCTTTTAGATAGAATGACTTTAATACATCAGTCGCTCCAGGTACAGTCTACTTTCAATCTTATCAGTTAATCAAAAAGCTATATGGTAATTGATAGCTTTTACATGAAAACCTTATTTCGGATGGTACAGCAATTCAATTCCGTATATTTCACGATTAGTTATAAAACTTTTTTGATGACCAACCATATTCGAAAATGCTTAATATGAAGCTTAATATGAATAATGAAAAATCCGGTGAGAAGTTGGTGGTAAAAATGCTTCGACGTTAACCATTGACTTAATTTATCTCTAATTTCAGTATAACTTTGCCCTGTTTACGATTAAGGTTATATCCCTGCTTGTCTAGATTTCATCCTTCGGCATACTCTATGGACTCGGAAATTTATGTATCTGTTTTTACCTATGTGTATACCTATGTATGTGTTTACCTATCATATAAATGAAGTAATAAATATTTATCACATTTATATTTGGAATAGCAAGGAAACATTGCCCATGTGCTATAAAATAGAAAACAAAAATAATCTTTCATTACCTTCCGCCGGCCTAGTGTAATTGTATGGAACTGAATCGTCTTTCTAGGTTGTTTTCTATTAATGTTTTCTAAAACAGTTGTGCCTTGAGTTTCGACACAAAAACATCCTACGAAGACTGACTCTAGATTAAGTTATGTAAATTAACAGATCGGAAACCCTGATGATGATTTGGTGCGTCCATCGCAACAACAACTAGGGTACTCTGAAACTGGATGAAACAAGCTCCGAATAACAACAAGGAATATTATTATTATATGTATATATATAATATATCAATATTATGTAGTTTATAGGCACAACTAAGCTCAGCTCATGCGTTTATGTGCACAAACGGTAGTAGCAATATGGGCTCATCTATAAATGAGTTTATAGATTTGTTGTGTGTTGATTATTTGTCACTTGCTTAATATTTTAGTTACTTTAGATTATTGTGTGCGTTTACTCAGTAAGATCGTTGCAATTCAAGCGTTTGCAATTTCTTATAGCTATTGAAGGACTTTTGCGATGAGTATGTTATTCACAAATAATCAATCACGTCAAGAGGTAGGACAGGAAACTCAACAAGTGATCACGGAAACCTTGATGCCCTTGGTGATACTTTTTGGTATCATTGGGAATATTATGGTAATTGTACTACTATCAAAGACGATTAAACGACGACTTCCGTCCCATACTTTTCTGGTAGTTTTAGCCATTGTTGACATCGGCTTTCTGCTAACTTTACTTTCAGTTTGGCTTAACACCGTAATCGGATGGTCGTTTCCGGCTGACAATATTTTTGGATGTAAAATTTTCACCTTCCTATCTCATATGACAGATTGTGCCAGTGTCTGGTTGATTGTTTTGATTTCTACTGAAAGAGCCATTGTTTTATTTTTTCCGGTCCAACGTCGGCGTTTCTGTACTACTCCTATGGCCCGACGTAGCTCTCTTATTTGCATAGTTATGGCATCCGTCATGTGCGTTTGGCTGCTGATATTTGCCACACCCCAACCAGGGATGGGCTGCGCCATTGATGTCAACAATTCGTTGATCGTCACAGTTTATGAATATTTTAGTATTGCTGATACATTTGTATCTTGTTTCATACCAAGCGGTGTCATTCTTGTACTGAACATTTGCATTGTACGACAACTGAAACAGTACTACAATCGGTCGGTAAGCGTGGGTCTCAGCGCAGCATTTGAATGCGCCAGTGCGCCCAATCGCTACTTTCTTACAGTTCGAAACAATAAAATGATTCGACGATCCGAGCAACAACTAACCGTATCCTTGATGATCGTAACATCTATCTATATTGTGATGAATTTTCCTACTTATCTGATGCGTGTTATCAGTTCTTTTGGAGTAGAGGAAACCCGAAATTCTCGAAACTGGTGGGTCATTGCAGCCTACGTACTTTACAACGCCCACCATTCCATCAACTTTTACCTGTATACTTTCTTTGGACCAGGAATGAGACAGAACTTTTGGAAAATATGTAAACGTGTTTTTCTGGGCTGCATCACGTGTGAGTGCTTAGACTATTGCTTTTGTGGAACACAATTTGAGACTTACTGAAATCAGCGGTTTCATTGAAATAAGCGACAACTTATTGAAATAACTTGTTGACCATACTTAAATGGAACAAAGCCAAATTGTGCTACTCTTTACTGTGTAACTGTTTACGTGGATGTGATTGTATTGATGTTTGATATTATCAATAAAACAGTATAAATTCAACCTAGCTGATCTGTGATAATATAACCATATTATCCCAATGGACACATTAATGTTTAAATACATTATCTAATTATTTTAGAAGTATCTTAATTATACCGATAGTACAATAAATGTTGCAGATCTTCCTTTTCGGTTTCCGAAAACTGGTGTCCGGTACTGTTCATTTTCGTCTACTATTTTCGTCCGACCATAGCGCAAAACCTATGTTCTCAATCGTCAAAGTTCTCACATCTCCGCAAGTTCTTCAAGCTCTTGTTATCGCATTAGCTTTGCCAAGGGTTCCTTTCAGCACTGTTGGGATTTTCTTCTTGCCTCTGGACCACTCAGTTATGATATGAGCTATGCTAAGAAAATACCAAGAAATTAGTTTTACAAAATGTGATTGAATCCTATAGTTTGTTGTTTGGATATATGAGAGTATAACTAAAGTCAGATAGCTGTTGCCGCGCTCTCATCAAGTTAAGGTTCACAAAGATTGGGATCCGATGATGTCCGATATCTCTGCAGAAAGCGTGTTCCATTTGCCCGAAGATGCCTGCACTATTCCTTCAAACTTGGGCCTTCTAGTACGACAAAACTTTCCTCAGCTTTACTGCACCCACTATTTCCATGCAGGTAACCTACTTTTTCAAGGCAGGCAACCAACGCAGGAAGTATCTTCATCGCACACAAAAACAAGAGATGTTCCCATTCTTTCATTCAACCCCCGCGAGATGCGACATATAATTATAACCCAGACATCAACCGGCAACCGACTGCGGCAAACAGACACTGTATACTAAATCAAATGTTCATTGCACTGAGCGATGTCTTCTTCTTTAAACTCAATGTAAGCAGTTGAAGCGTTTGAGACAAGGGGGTTTGGAGTATAGAAACAATGATAAAAATGACGTACACAGTGTAACATCCAGACATCAGTACAACAGGAAAAAAATATAGTTATTAGTTTAATTTATTATGAATTGATTAGATCTTAACTAAGCTAACGAAACGGCATGAACACATTGACTGCCTGTATTAGAGCCTAAATATCGTAACATGTAGATCGAAACTAAATTTTTGCTAAAACCGCTACAGTACCGGAACCAGAACTAGTTTCAAAGATTACAAGGTTCATCCTTCATTGCCATATTCCATAACTAAGGCTGTTTTCCATAAGCAGTCTTTCTCGAATCTAGGACTTTGAATTCCTTACATACGCAGAACGTCGTCTTCAGTTTTTCCAATTCTATACAATGGAAGCAGAGATAACAATTCACTCAGATAACCGTTGTAGTTAATTGTTTGACTACTGTGTTCTCTGGCAGAGGGGTGCTCTCATAAACGCGACATGGCGAAGGCGCGACAAACGTATATTAGCGCGTGTCGCGATAAACGCGATTTCAACCAAGAAAACTGAAACTTTGATAAAGTAGAAGAAGTTTTGAACACCAGACAGGGGTCCAATATAATCCAGTCCCGTGTATGTATGTATGTATGTAAATGCAGGGCATTCTTCTAGCCGGATTCTAGGAATTTGTGGCTTTCAGGGTACTTGTAAGATCCTCCTTCCCATTCTGAAAAATGCTGCCCGCTGCAGAAGATATAGTGGGGTGTTTTTCTAAAGTCTGACCAAAAAATGTAGAAAGCGAAATTATATCGTTGGATTCAGCTCAGCTTGAAGTTTATGATTATGTTTTTTTTATTCACTTTTGCTGGATTCGCTTTGCCGAAATTTTGGGTCAAAAAGTGGTATTTTTCGAAAAAATCGACTTTCAAATTTTGAAATACCACGTATATCAGACGAAAACGGACACCCAGGCGGTCCTGAAAATCCAATCAAAAAATTTTTTCGTTGAGCGAGTGGCGAGTAACAACCAGTCAAAGTCGAAAAAGCGGCAAAGATCAAAGGATTTTGAAAATTTAAAAAATGGAATAACTCACGCAATTTTCAACCAAAAAAGCTGAAATTTGGTGTGTAGGACATTCGGACAAGGGGAAAATTTTCCTGAAAAAATCGTGGTTGTAGCATTTACCAATCCTTCTGGACATATAAAAGCGGCACCCTTTGAAATCGCACGGGAAATTTCAAAAAACTTTTTTCACGAGAAGAAAGATCTCATCATTCCGGTTCAGAAAATATATAATTTATGGCAGTTATCTTGAAGCGTTTACGAGATATAAAGCAAACAATTTCGCTTTCTACATTTTTTGGTCAGACTTTAGTATGTGCCTGCAATGCTCCAGCTGTACTACTCATACCGAAGTTTCTTTTATCGTTAGACTCTCTCGGAAAGGACCCGTTCTTAAACTTTAGACGTTTGTCGGTTGAAGTTGGTTGTGGTTCTTGGTTGTCCTTGTTACTGCCTAATTCCCTAGCCACGATTTCCTCTTTTAGAAGTCTTCTCAAGTCGTTAAGTTCTCAACGGTTCGGGAAGTTTTGATAGTATTAATGGTATAAATACTATTCCAAACTTATGTTCTGTAATGCCCATGGACTCCAATCCACGAATATGTCGTTCGCATTCATCGTAGGTTTGTCGTAGTTTTGCAGTTTTTGTAGAGGAAGATGATAAACGGAACAAACAATCGAAATGAGCAAAGACTATTGTTTGCTCATTTCCAAATCGTTCTTGTATGGTTTCAATAGCAACTTTATAATTTGCATTTGTGATAGCTAAACCGCTTATGGCTCTTTCGGCTTCCCCTGACAACAAACTCCGTAGGTAGTTAAATTTATCAACATCTGTTAAGTTGCTGTTTTGGTTTATAGCAGAATCGAAGGAATCCCAATACTCTCTCCACTTTAGAGGGCGGCCATCAAACTTACCCATTGTAAGTTTCGGTAATTTCGCAGAACTTCTAGTGATCTGTTGAGAGTTGTTAGGTGAACTATTTTCATTCCGAACTGCGAAATGAATGTTGTTTCTTTCAATATTGTCGAATTCTTGGTTTTCGTATTCTCTAATTCTACCTCCTATTTGGCTGACACAGTTATTCAGTTGTACCTGGTAATCAATCGCTTCAGTTATCTCATCAGCCAATTCTTCGTCTGGGAATAGATTAACAATTTCTGCATCTATACCTTCAATTCTTTGGAATAAATCGGACAAGGTTTCTTCTAAACTTGTCATTTCTTCGACATCGTTCGGATCGTCTCTTTCTAGCATCGTCGCGGCATCGGCTTGAAATCGTGTCGCATGGTTTCGGAAGGCGGTTCTTCCAGCCTTCAGTATAGGAGGTTGCCGTTCTGCCATGGAGAATCTGGGTAAAGAATTTCGGGTATGGGGAAACCAGGAACCCAAAATCGGATATCCCGCTAAATTCGAAAGTCCGCAAAACGGGACTGCAGGAAACGTCCAGACCGAAAGGGACGGACCACCACAATATCTGGGCCCGGCCAAGTGTCCCTCCCAACCAAAGTCCCAAAATCCACACTACCTCGAAATATATAGTCTTTCCCAAACTATCCAAATCCACCATGACATGGCTTCAGAACAAATCGGGTCTTCGGTAACGGCGGCGGCAACGGTAACAAGAGCCGTTCATCTAGAAGCTATGGAAGATATGACCACAGAACAGTTCCTGTTGTGCTTTAGACGTTTCATTGCACGTCGAGGAAAGCCATCGATGCTAATCTCGGAAAATGCTACAACATTCAAACTGGGATGTCAAACAGTGAAGCAGATCTGGAAACCGGGAGTTGGAAATGCCGAACTAGAAGGATATATGAGCTCAGAAGATATTGATTGGAAGTTTTTACCTGAACATTCTCCATGGATGGGAGGATTTTACGAACGACTTGTTGGAGTTGGGAAGCAATGCCTAAGAAAGATCATCTGCAACCGCTTCTTGTCCTTGACGCAATTGTGGACTGTGGTAACGGAAGTAGAAGCTATCGTGAACTCACGACCAATAAACATTGGTAGACAACGGAGACGTAATGTTTGATAAGGTTTTATCTCCTTCGGACTTTTTAACTCCTCTCCGAGAAAACGGAATTCCGGACGTGCCTAATCCTGAAACTGAGTACAGACCAGGTATGCACAGTTCTTCCGAACAGCTTCTGAAACGCTGGCACAAAGGTCAAAGAATCATTAATTCCTACTGGGAAATGTGGAGAAGAGAATATCTTCAAAGTCTCCGAGAAAGAGATAACCGCTCACGTATGCGAGGAGAGGTGGACATATTCCCAATGGTGTATGATGTTGTCCTCATCAAGGAAGATGGTCAGAAAAGAGGACAATGAAAATTAGGAAGAATACAAGAATTGGTGATCAGTTTTGACGGTAAGACAAGAACTGCCATTGCTCAAACTCGTTTTGGAAAGACAATACAAAGACCGCTGAAACTTTTGTATCCCCTTGAAACAGGAAAGGTTCATTCCCAAAACGAGCAAGGTGACAACGGACATAGAGGAAAGGAACGAAGCATGCCTGAGATGCATGCAGATGGGGGTACGGCGATGCCTGGGCCTACTGACAGTACCTAATCTGGTGCTGTTCCTGATGGATTGGGAACAAAGGGGAAGGGGCCTGCTCAAGACAATAAAGCATCAACTTCAAGGTTTGCCCATCCAGATAGAGGAAATTGTGCTCAGCTCCATAGCAGACGGAAGGCCGCTACGAAGGCAAGAAAGCAAATACGGGACATTGTCGCTTGGGAATGTCGCCATGAACGCGATTTCAGCCAAGAAAACTGAAACTTTGATAAAGTAGAAGAAGATTTGAACACCAGACAGGGGTCCAATATAATCCAGTCCCGTGTATGTAAATGCAGGGCATTCTTCTAGCCGCATTCTAGGAATCTGTTTCAGCGCGACATAGCAAAGACGCAACTTAGCTAAAGCGCGACATCTCAGTTACGCGCATTAGCGAAGGCGCGACAACACCATTCGATGTTAATTTAGCATTATTTTTATTGGTTGTCAATTTTCTAGATTCCGGTGACTAAAGACACTGAACTCCTTAGCCTAGCGTCGTGATTAATTACTTAATTGATAATTAATTATTAATGGTACAAAATTAATTAATTATTAGTGGTACAACCGAGCAGTTAAATTTCAAATTAAGAAATTTGTAACAACTAATTAATTAATTAAATTAAGTTTTATTAATAGTTGATAACAGATATACCAAGTTACTAATAAATTAATATTAGTGTCGGTAACATTTGGTTAGATAGAAAAAATGGTACAAAAGCATATACAGTTTAAAGAGCTCTTTCGATTGCATTCGGTTTTCAAACAACTCAATGAGACTTATTCGGCAAAAATCAAGAATTAATCAAGTTTTGACGCAAAAACTCCGGGATTGTTGCTAAAGTGTTCAAGAATACCGAAGTAGACTGTTCTGTAAATTTCAGACATTTTGTATTGCTTTCGCGAAAGCTACTTTCTCTGCCTTCATGTGGTGTCTATACATGGAACTGTTTAGCTTAACGTCTAATTATTAAATCGATAATTGATAATTGTGTAAAGTTGGAAGTGTACGGACTAACCAAACTTTACGAGTGGGAAACTGTGCACAAGGAGAACGTCGAACCCGGAGGAGATGTAGTTCCAGTCGACCTATGCGAACCTCGCCAAGAAACCTAAGTGAAACCTACCGAACGGAGTTGAACCGCCGATGAAGAGCAAAAACTCAAATAATTGACCTAACTACCCCGAAATTTGCTGAAAAATACACACTTAAATAACTAACCGACCTACCCAAAATTACTTAGAAAAATCCTTACCTACCGACAATACAATTCTAATACAAAAATCTATTAAAGAGACTCCCTAAAGGTCTAACAGAGACTAAGCTTAGTGTCTTACTCTTGGTACGTAACAGCTTTCGCGAAAGTAGTACAAAATGTCCTGGAACTTACAGTACACTCTACTTTGGTGTTCTTGAACACCTTATCAACAATCCCGGAGTTTTTGTGTCAAAATTTGATTAATTCTAGGTTTTTGCCGAATAAGTCTTATTCCGTTGTTTGAAAACCGAATGCAATAGAAAGAGCTCTTTAAACTGCATATGCTCTTGTACCATTTTTTCTATCTAACCATATGCTACCGACACTAATATTAATTTATTAGTAACTTGGTATATCTGTTATCAATTAATTTAATTCAAGTTTAATTTGATTAATTGCACGTAATTGTTACAAATTCCTTAATTTGAAATTTAACCACTGGGTTGTACCACTAATAGTTAATTAATTTTGTACCATTAATAATTAATTATCAATTAAGTAATTAAGGGGGGTCCATCGTGAAAAATTTTAGACCACGGATTTCGCTCATTTTCACACATAATCTACCCATATATATCGTACATTTCAAGTTTAAATTTTGAGTTGTTTCGTTCAGTTCTCCGTAAGTTATGAGCCATTCATTGAGTACAATTTGAATATCAGCGAAAATGAGGGTGCTGCAGACAACTGAAGCAAGTTTGCGCAAATCAACTTCATATATTTAGCTTATTTTGTTATGCACATTTAAAAACAATTAATAAAAACATTTTCGAACGGATTCAAGCCAGATAAGCATGATCAGAAGCTTCCTTGAATGATTTTCCGAAGAAACAAGGCCCCTGTTCCCCCCGATGTAATGAAATATTTAAGAGCGCTTAACTTAAAAAAGAAGGATTTCCGAGCCTAGTTCTATGAGAAGAATTCATCCCCGCACTGAGAGCGTTCGATTGATATATAATATGCCATATTTTGAAAATTTTGAGAAATCGCTGTTTTGTGAATTTCGGGATCTGAGGTTCCCCATTGGCGCACTGAGAAGTACTGGACACAGCTGTCGGCATAATTCATGCAACAAATTGATTCTAAGGCATGAATAAATATGTTGAAATGCAAAAAATGCAATTTCGCAATATAGCTTGGTCGTAAAATGCCTATCTTTCGAAAAAACAGCAATTTTCGCAATTTTGCAGAAAAAACTAATTTCTGCGCCAAAAAAATCTCGACACTGGCAAAAGGTTCGAAGTAACATTGGGTATCGTTCGAAGCTTTATACATATACTGTGTCACTGTGGAATTAGAATTTGTAGTTAGGACTTCTATTTTTATAATATGCAGTCAAACTTAGTGACCCCCATTTTTGGTCAACAAAAACGACAGATTTTACCGATTTTCGGAAGTTCGCTAACTTCAAAAATTCATTAAAATTCTTTGAAGGCCTAATTCAAAATTCTATTTCCACAGTGACACAGTATCTGTTTAGAGGTTTAAATCGATTCCAAATGTTACCCGGTATCTTACACCGGTTTCGAGATTTTTTTGGCGCAGAATTATAATCGACACTTTTTCGATTTCCTATGTTTACCTCTACTTTGAGGTGAATTTTCTCAACAACCGTAAGAGATCCAACTTAAATTTTATAAACTCGTTAAAATATCCCACTTGGACAAGAAAATATGTGAAAATGAGAAAAATCGGAGATGGTCGAAAAAATGACCCTAAAGTGGACCCCCCCTTAATCACGAAGCTAAGCTAAGGAGTTCAGTGTCTTTAGTCACAGGAAGATAGAATATTGACAACCAATAAAAGTAATGCTAAATTAACATCTAATGGTGTTGTCGCGCCTTCGTTAATGCGCGTAACTGAGATGTCGCGCTTTAGCTAAGTCGCGTCTTTGCTATGTCGCGCTAATAACAGTTTGTCGCGCCTTCGCCATGTCGCGCTTTCGCTATGTCCCTCTAATGTCATACAACCCTGGCAGAACAGTCGTTGAGCCATCCAGTTCTGTTTCAATGTGCATAAACAGTATCGAAAGTGAGACAACTTTTCATTGAGCAAAGGTACGTGAGTGCTTTCGGAGATTTCAACTATGATTGAAATGTAAGGTCGAAGAAACTTTGCATATTTGATATATATGTAATAAAACGGATCTGGTTGGGTTGAGTTTTAGTCCGATTGAAGAGAATACATCGATAAAACCGGGTCCTTCCTATCCAGATTCCCAGACGTTTTACTACAGTCAATAAACACGATACAAGAGTAGGTCTACACGGGTCCTAGGTATAGCTTAATCAACTCAGTAGACAGAGTTCTGGTGAAATGACTCTCTTTAGCACACGATCCAAACTAATACTGTCAGAGCACTGGTGAAATGGCTCGTTACCATTCTATATCTGGTCAACTGGTTCAACTTAGCCTCTACAATGGGAGCACTGGTTAAATGGCTTCCCTCTTAGAAAATATCCCAGCTAAACTCAATGATCGTCGCGAGCTCTGGTAAAGTGGCTCGCTGGGTTTCAACACAACGCTGTACAATGAATTTAATGGTACAATGTTGGTAAGTCCTAGGTACAGTTATTGGCATGAAACTAAGTTCAACAATTTCACAAAAAAGGTTCGGTTAACAGTTATATATCAGAGTTGCGTGGCTAGCGACAATTTACAGTTACACTGACATCAATAGCTAATCAGAAAGTACTAATTGTGCATATTGGAAACAGGCATATGAATTAAACAATTATTGCTAACCAAAGATCCAAGTTTAGTAACCAATTATGCACATTGGATTCGTGAACAACACAAATAATTCACGTCACTGCAGTAATTCAAAAAATTAATATTACATATGG
This sequence comes from Trissonchulus latispiculum, assembly GCA_030248195.1. Lineage (NCBI taxonomy): Eukaryota > Metazoa > Nematoda > Enoplea > Enoplida > Ironidae > Trissonchulus > Trissonchulus latispiculum. The sequence continues at coordinate 33,397 of JASAND010002978.1, forward strand.
ATAAAGAACACAAGATGATACGCCTCAACAAAAACAGTATCAATTTTATGCTATTCTCAATTAGAGTTTCCCCAAGAAAGGTTTTTACCGTACTTACTCACTTTTCAAGAATCGGTCCACACAAGACAATCAATTGACTCTTAATGATCCGGGCAAGGAGAAGCAATTCTGAGCAAGGTTAAACACAGCAAATAATCGGGTCAGTGACAGGCGAAAGTACTGGTGAGTCGAGGACTAACAGGTCGACGCAAGGTCGAAACGGTTCACGGCACCGTAAAGCCAACTAACAGAACTATCCCAACTGAGGCACAACTGGCCTGCACTACAAAATGGCGAACACTTGGTTCCAAAAACCGACCAACTCTGAACAATCCAAAACCCAAGACTGATCAAAAATTGAGGGGAGACCTGTCTGTCAAACTTAGCTCCGCCTCGGCTCTCCCAGCTGTGTGACGTGCAAATTTCGGATACTGTAGTTGGAAAATCTTTGTGTCTCTTTTGATGTCCGACGATACGTCACTTTTACGTGACATTGTGGTTTGCCCAAGGGCTTTTAGGGTTCCAGCAAATTCTCGTTAATCCTGATTAACCCCAAAAACCTCGAAATTACTAAACTACCCAAATTAAACGGTTTGTTCAAGTATTAACAAAATGTGATTTAAGGTCCTTTCTCTTTCTTTGCAAAATGGATCTTTAGAAATTTCCTGACAAAGACTGATCCAACTGAGCAAAACAAGTTGCATAATCAATTTCAAGAACCACAATTCACTGCACAGGCTACAAAAATACAGATTGAATAGAGTTTCAAAATAGTTTCAGATACAGATTCAACAGGGATATACAGCAAAGCAGTTCAACCCAAAACAGCTGCAATAGATTCAAAACAGTACAATGATACCTCCCATCCCAGCCCAATACCAGGGACACTTTTCCTGTCTCCCTTACATATAGAACTCGCTTCAAAACAGACTATTTCTTATGCAGGCATCATGGGTTAACGCGGGGTTGTCTGGAGGGGAGGGGTCCAAACCTTCCCCGCAACCCGACGAAGGAACAAGACGTCGGGGACAGCCGAGGGGTAGCGAAAAAATGCCCAAGGGGTAAGCAAACATGGCCGGATGAAATTTTGACCCTAAAATTTTAAATAATTTCCGGCTTGGCCGGAATTTTGTAGCTAAAATTTTCAATTTTTCGTAAAAGACGGCCAATATTTTGAATTTTTAAAAGATGAACATTTGCAAATCGCAAATTGCAAGTTGCAAATTTTAATAAACTTGCGTTAATTTTTAGAAACATTTCGCTAATTTATTCTTGAGGTGCAAGCCCCCCTTAAATATTTCAGTTCTAGGTACAAGTCCCTCTCAAAACTTTCTGAGGACAAGCCTCCACGGGACCCGACCCTATGTTAATGAATGGCAGACATGATGTCTTTTTGAACTTAATTTTTTCAACATGTTAAGTTTCAATTAATCGTATTGCAGTCAATTTAATGCTGCATTCATAGTTCCTGTCGCAAATAGACGCGCGTATGTAAGCTCCCGCATGCGTTCGTGAGCATGAATGTGCTAACGTGCATTCATAGTAACGAACGCATAGAGACGCGCGTCGACGCCTCAGATTGTAACATGCCGTTTTAACCGTTTAAAATTAATTGTAGCATATTCATGCCCAGGACCGCATGCAGACGCTTACAGACGCGCGCGTCCACGTGCGTCTGTTTGCGTCTGGAACTATGAATGCACCTTAACAATTAGTTTTAAAAGGTAAAAACGGCATGTTACAATTTGAGGGGTCAACGCTTACATCAACCCGTGTCGATGCACGTTTTTATGCATTCGCGACTATGAATTCATCTTAAGTCATAACCAACTTTAATGGAGTATTCAAGCTTTGGCAAGGGCTTGAACGTTTGAGTGTCCGTCCAGTAGATTTGAAGATTTAAAAACGTAGCTACTTGTTCCTGAAATAAGGATTCCAAAAATATAAGCATTATCATACAAAACGCAACAGCTCTCGCACCTTTTAGACTCTTGGGTTGGACTTGACGTTCGACTAAGCTTGGAGAAATCAGTTTCAAGTCACGATTTTTTAATGATAGAAATAATATTTTTAGCGAAGTTTTGTGTATGCGATTGGATAACACAAATGTGGCCTTATCTTTGTAATTTTACCAATTTATTTTAGCATTTAGTTTAACCAACGCTTCCATAAAATGGCCAATCAGATGCTCTTTAGCTTAAAACCATTATAACTGTGAAACCACTCCCGAGATTGCTATACCTTGTCTAAATGTGTCCAGCATGTATCAATCTTATTTTATTAGAAAGATGTTACTGTTACACACTAAACTCAATGTAAGTATATGAAGTGGTAATATGTGAGAATACCTGCTTACTTTTGAATGTGTTACACATGCGTACTTTTAAAATTATTTCTGAAATCCAATTGGTTATGCATATTCAATTATTCTAGAACTCCCAAAGCGAACTCTGAACAAAGCGCTATTCTCATTATTTATGAAATAGGCGGCATGAATAGCATAAACTTCCAATCTAAGTACCATTTGGTTCATCTAACTGAAAGCTATTATATATTTAGGAAAAGTTCTCATGGAACAGATCCTTAATTATTGCTTACATCAATAGCTTAATTCTATAACTTGAAATTAAAACTTTGGCTTAGAGCTCGTACTGACCATATTTGAAAAGTCCATTACATGTTAGTTCCAGTGATCTAAATTTGTCATGTGGCATGGTGATGGTAAAGGCAGCATAAGTGAACATTAAACTTCATACAGCAATATCTGACTAAAATCGCCCAAAGATTTGAAATTTTGAAGAATTTAGCAAATTAAAAAGAAATTGGCCAGCGCCAGTGTTATCAGTGTCACGTGAACTCCGAAAAGTTGAAATCAGCGTAACAAATTAGTGTCGCTGTCTGGAGACGTGGCGTAGTGTTAGAGCGTTCTAGTTAAGATCCAAAGCTCGGTGGTTCGATCCCCGTCCTGGTCACTTTTCTTCAATTCCTTCAAACTTGATTTTAACCTTTCAAATTTGGAAACCGCACCGTGGCCTTACCGCTCTGATGAGATGAAATCGTCTGCAATGCCTGCCAATGGTGGAATTGCAGGTTCTTGGATGAGAAAACGGGTATAGTATGGTGGCGGTGGTGGTGGTGGCGGTGGTGGTGGCGGTGGTGGTGGTCCTCTTTTGACAAGGATTTATATGGTTGATATGTTAATGGTTTTTTGATTTGATGTAAAGGCTCCCGGCTTTGGAAAAGAAAGTAGTATTATATGGCCTCGGGGTGTAACGGATCAAGGTGACACACGGTCAACCTTTCCGTTGCTGGCGGCTGTACCTAGGATAGCTACCCGTCAGTCTTTGTCTAACATCATCACCTTGGGTTGGGAGAACTTTGCAAGTCACGTAGCTCCCCCAACGTGTATGTTTGGGATTGGGTGGGTTCCCCCCCTCGTGACTTGGGAGCTTAACGTGATTGGGGGAAATTCTCACTAGGGGGCGCTCGTGGGAGGGTTCAGCTCAACACTCGCTTCCCCCCTTCATTGTTGTTATTTCTGTCAACGTGAACGCCTGCTACTATTCCTCTGCGTCTCCCCCAATTTTATTGTGTATTATATTTGTGCTCCCCCAGCTCTCCCCAGAGCTTTGGTACGTTGGTTTGGCCAACTCTCTCTCCTGTAAACTGTAAGTTGTGTGTTTGTTTGTTGTTTGTGTGTAAGGGTTCGACCCATTCATTTTATTTTATCTTATTATAATAATAACTTGTTGTTTTGTTCTTATTAAACTGTATTTAGTTAGGGTTTGTATTTCACTGAGCTCCTGCTAAGTAGGTAGACTAATTCTGAGTGAGTGAGAGTGCGAGTCATCTCGCCCTTAGGATCGGATCTATCACTGCGTATAATATCTGGCGAGGCTGCCCCGACCGTCTCTTGAAGTCGAATCCATCTGTGCCACGGTCTCCGCGTCCGCTGCGTCAGGGCGTGGTAACGGAGTTAGTACGTAGCTGAAACTTACTAGCCCCGCTACAGGGGCAGGAGGCAGCCGGAAAGCCGACCTTAGACCACATTGGTGCTTTGATTTGAGGACCTGACGACTTGCAATTCGTGAAAATTCGAAGCCAAACTTCAATTAACAAGGGAATATGTTAAATGTCAGAGATGAACACGTGAAGGTTGAAATCAGCGTAGCACTAAAGTCTGACCAAAAAATGAAAAAAGCGAAATTGTTTTCTTTATATTTCAAAAACGCTTTAAGATACTACTACAAAGTATATATTTTCTGAACCGGAATAATAAGATCTTTCTTTTCGTGAAACATTTTTTGAAATTTCCCGTGCGATTTCAAAGGGCGCCGCTTTTATATGTACTGGAAGATTAGTACACGGTACTACCGCGATTTTTTCAGGAAGATTCCCCCTTATCTGAGAGTCCTACACACCAAATTTCAACTTTTTTGTAGAAAATTGTGTGAGTTATTCCATTTTTTCGATTTTCAAAACCCTTTGATCTTTGCCGCTTTTTCGACTTTGACTGGCTACTTCTCGTGAAACAAGTGGTAGAACGTTCTACTTTTAAACCAAAACTCGGCGGTTCGATCCCTGCCCTGGAAACGTTTCTTCACATATTTCAATCCTGATTTCAACCTTTCACACCGGCATCAGAAGCTTCACTTTTGATTAATCTCTGACGTGTTATCTCAGATTCATTCTCAGGTAATAAGGTAATAATAATAAGAAATAATAATAGTCAATTTTTAAATTTTAACAGTGTAATCTTCATAGACAGAAAAACACATTTGGATTTTGTATGATTCATAATTTTGCCAATTTTGCAAGTATGCTTTTGAACACTCGAAAGCAAGCTTTTTGCACTGTTAATAGAGATTTAGTTTCTGTGTACATCATCTGTGGATTGCCTATATTTTTGGATTCACAGTTATGGTGCTTAAACCCATCCCAAAAATTCTTTAGCTTTGGTGAGGCTTGCTTGTGAAGTCCAAGAACCTAATATTGCTCAGCTACAGATTTCTCAGTTTTCGACAGCATATTGAAGCAGCCACTGGCGTTCTGAGTTTGTAGCATTATGCGAACCTGTGCTGTTTTGTAAACTTCCGCGACAAGTGGACACATAACTATGGAATCTTTTGTTGCAGCTGAGCGGATGACAAACATAACCAAATTCCCTGGCGCCAACACATTAGAAGACTTTATAGCCGGGATTGTGCTGCTGTGCCCTTCCTTTATAGGATTATTCTTTTTATCTACTGTTCATAATAACTGTGCTGGCAACAGCAAAATTTCGATCAAACTCATACTGTATGCTAGCTGTAGCATTGGAAATATGTGATTGTTATTGTGATTTTGACGTCGTATTCAACGTCATCACCCTAATGAACATTTCCTCAATATGGGCTTATCTCTTCGTAAGCGTTATGTATATTGTTCAGTGTTCCATAAATGCCTACGTATATTTTTTAATGAGTACTACGTTGAGGACGAGGGCTTTGAAAATTTTGCGAGCCATTTGTTACAATTCCACTTCCGGTGACAGCAGAAACAATACTTTAAGAGCTAAAGCATGGATAACTAATTCCACTGTTCCACAGCTACAATGATTTTAAATTTTTGAATCCAAAATAAAGTGAAATTCAGTTTGCACATGTTCTTCTTGTAGTTGTTTTATGCATTTAAATGTAGTTATTAATCAGCTGTCTTTACGAGAAATAAAATGCATGAAATGACGACTGGACATAGTGGTACTCAAAGTCAGATTCTTTATTGCAGGGTGTTGAATGTTGATGTTACGTACAAAACCCGAAATCGTACAAAACTAGTTTTGTATGGGTCATTTTGTAAAGTCACTAAAGTCTGACCAAAAAATGAAAAAAGCGAAATTGTTTTCTTTATATTTCAAAAACGCTTTAAGATACTACTACAAAGTATATATTTTCTGAACCGGAATAATAAGATCTTTCTTTTCGTGAAACATTTTTTGAAATTTCCCGTGCGATTTCAAAGGGCGCCGCTTTTATATGTACTGGAAGATTAGTACACGGTACTACCGCGATTTTTTCAGGAAGATTTCCCCTTATCTGAGAGTCCTACACACCAAATTTCAACTTTTTTGTAGAAAATTGTGTGAGTTATTCCATTTTTTCGATTTTCAAAACCCTTTGATCTTTGCCGCTTTTTCGACTTTGACTGGCTACTTCTCGTGAAACAAGTGGTAGAACGTTCTACTTTTAAACCAAAACTCGGCGGTTCGATCCCTGCCCTGGAAACGTTTCTTCACATATTTCAATCCTGATTTCAACCTTTCACACCGGCATCAGAAGCTTCACTTTTGATTAATCTCTGACGTGTTATCTCAGATTCATTCTCAGGTAATAATGTAATAATAATAAGAAATAATAATAGTCAATTTTTAAATTTTAACAGTGTAATCTTCATAGACAGAAAAACACATTTGGATTTTGTATGATTCATAATTTTGCCAATTTTGCAAGTATGCTTTTGAACACTCGAAAGCAAGCTTTTTGCACCGTTAATAGAGATTTAGTTTCTGTGTACATCATCTGTGGATTGCCTATATTTTTGGATGCACAGTTATGGTGCTTAAACCCATCCCAAAAATTCTTTAGCTTTGGTGAGGCTTGCTTGTGAAGTCCAAGAACCTAATATTGCTCAGCTACAGATTTCTCAGTTTTCGACAGCATATTGAAGCAGCCACTGGCGTTCTGAGTTTGTAGCATTATGCGAACCTGTGCTGTTTTGTAAACTTCCGCGACAAGTGGACACATAACTATGGAATCTTTTGTTGCAGCTGAGCGGATGACAAACATAACCAAATTCCCTGGCGCCAACACATTAGAAGACTTTATAGCCGGGATTGTGCTGCTGTGCCCTTCCTTTATAGGATTATTCTTTTTATCTACTGTTCATAATAACTGTGCTGGCAACAGCAAAATTTCGATCAAACTCATACTGTATGCTAGCTGTAGCATTGGAAATATGTGATTGTTATTGTGATTTTGACATCGTATTCAACGTCATCACCCTAATGAACATTTCCTCAATATGGGCTTATCTCTTCGTAAGCGTTATGTATATTGTTCAGTGTTCCATAAATGCCTACGTATATTTTTTAATGAGTACTACGTTGAGGACGAGGGCTTTGAAAATTTTGCGAGCCATTTGTTACAATTCCACTTCCGGTGACAGCAGAAACAATACTTTAAGAGCTAAAGCATGGATAACTAATTCCACTGTTCCACAGCTACAATGATTTTAAATTTTTGAATCCAAAATAAAGTGAAATTCAGTTTGCACATGTTCTTCTTGTAGTTGTTTTATGCATTTAAATGTAGTTATTAATCAGCTGTCTTTACGAGAAATAAAATGCATGAAATGACGACTGGACATAGTGGTACTCAAAGTCAGATTCTTTATTGCAGGGTGTTGAATGTTGATGTTACGTACAAAACCCGAAATCGTACAAAACTAGTTTTGTATGGGTCATTTTGTACAAAACTAGTTTTGTATGGCCTCCGCCGTACAATTCTAGTTTTGTATGACTTTTCTTGTACAAAACTAGTTTTGTATGGCTGTGATCGTACAATTCTACAATCTTCAAAACTTTTACTTTTCCTCAGTATATTTTATCTGTGTCATTTCCAAAATTTGGAAACGACAAACGTAATTTCAGTGAATGTATATATACCTATACCAAGAGTGCATAATTGCACTATTATTAAGAAGAAGAGTAAGCCACTAGAGGGCTTCTCTTCATTGCATTGCGTAACGGTGCTCCGCCCACAATACGCGATTATTCCCCCGTTTCAGGGGGGGGACCAAATCGACATCGCATACCCCCTCCGTTTGGAGGAGGGGGGTAGCCAACAAGAGGTCCTCGTTTGGGGGGGGGGTAGCCAACAGCCAATCAGATTGCAGAAACCCCCCCCCCTCCGTTTGGTGGGGGGTAGAGCAGAGGATTACGGTAGTTTTTGTTCTATTCGAAAATGGGTCCCCGTTTGGGGGGGGGGTCGCTCAAGCAGGCTAAGTTTTGCTCATTCTGATTGGCTGTTGGTGACCCCCCTCCCCAAACGGGGACCACTTTTGTGACCCCCCCCAAACGGGGACCCCTTTTGCATACCCCCACCAAACAGGGACCTCTTTGTGTCGACCCCCCCCCCAAAAGGGGACCATATATCAAAAGCCCGAATCAGCCTGCTTACCCCCCCACCCAACTGGGAGGGGGTTTCAGTAATCTGATTGGCTGTTGCTACCCCCCACCAAACGGGGAGGGGGTATGATTTGGCGACCCCCCAAACGGGGGAACATTGCGTGACAGGTCGGAGCACCGTTACGCAATGCCAAGAAGAGGAGCCCTCTAGTGGCTTACTCGTCTTCTAATATATAGAAGAAAATCATGGACTCTTGCCTATACAGTACCTAATGGCAGCGTTGCTTAGAATAATGGAAGGCTACACGATAGTGTGCTCAACTAATGCCCAGACAAAACCAAGCAGAAGTAAAATATGGATACATAGACGATATCTTTGCGCCGAAGGCGCAAAAGTTTTCGGAAAAACTTAAAATTTAGCTTAAAATGAATAAAAATTCGTTCCTTCAGGTGAAAATTTGAGTGTGCTTTTTAGTGTTTTTTAAATTTTGTGTTTTTAAAAAAAATTGCGAAAACACAATAAAAACACAAAAAGACAGTGTGACATACTTGTTGATAAGACGGATACGAAGTACTTGTGAAAACAATAAAGCTGGCTACTGGTCCCGAATCTATACTGTATTATGCCAAGCGTGACGAAATCTACGATCGAATCAAAGAAGCCCATTTGCGTCTGGCGCATGCTGGAATCCAGCGAACGCACAAAGATTTGAAGGCTTGGTGTCGGAATATCACAAGAGAAATGGTAGATATCTACGCTTCATTGTGTGAACGTTGCCAGGAAAAGTCAAATTCAGCACAAAGGGGTTGTGGTGAAACCTATCGTGAGCAACGTTTTTCAAAGTCGTTGACAGGTTGACTCCAGTGGATTTCCAAAGTAGTAGACCTGATAACGGCTTTAAATTGTATTTGTAGTTGCGCAGAAGCTAGAAGGTCAAATGAACGAGTAAAGCATCACGGATGCTGCAAATATCGAACGAAAAGTTTGGTCCCCTGCAGGTGGGCGATGGGGTAGCTGTACCAATACCTTCTGTTGATAGAAGTTCTGCTAATCCTA